>QEPC01001524.1:1623869-1642342 GCA_003113815.1 Sphenodon punctatus
CCTGATCCTGTCCTGTGGTCGGGACCAGGACCATGGTTCCAGACCTCCAGGCAGCTGGAGGTCCGGAGCTGTGGTTAATTTGATTCCTGCCAGGTATTCACCGTGATGACCATCTGGAGGGAATCTTTTAGACGTAATGGGACAAATGGCCACCGCAGAGGATGCACTGTGGTTGACTGTGGTCTCGTTACGTCTGAAATAACCCCGTGTGCCCTGAGAAACGGGCAGGATAAAAATAGAAATAAATAAAATAAAACAAACATTTGTCATGATTCTTTTAGCTACAGAAAGGCTATTTTGGATCATTTTTATTCATGTCTTACATTTATTTATTTTATGTTTCTCCGTCTACCCCCAGCTTCACAAGCTCTGGATAATTGGATGTCTGGTAGTCAAGAAATTTAGCTTTGCAGACAGCGGGCTAACAAAAGATGAAAAACACACTAAAACTTTTCATAATAGTTTCTCTATAATGTACAACATGCAGCACACAGAATACATAATTATCAGCATGAGTTTGAAAGAGGAGCACTAACAAGGCTAGCAACAGGCTCTCCAGTGAGGTACTGGGATCATTTGCAAAGGCTTCAGTCCTCTCAATTCTTTCTCAGAAGCAGTTCTACTGAAATCATTGGGACTACTCTGGAACAAATGGTTTGGAGATTTTGGCCAGTAGGTGAAATGTAATAACTCTTCTCAGGAATGGTGTACTTCAGTTGTTCCAATGTGACTTGCTCAGAATTAGCAGAAGAGAATTCACTGATTAAATGCAGCCAATAGCAGGCTAAAAAGGAAAGGATCTAAGATATGTTTGGGGTTTCCTGATAATGATCTGCTACCACTTAGGCTTCATTATAATAGTTATTAGGCCTTTCTTGAAATTTCATGTCAACTCAAAATTTGAATGGATTTTCAGGGAACGTATTGGTCATGAAATCCGCCCCCCCCGCACATGTGAATGCTGCCCGCGGTGCAGGGGGATGAGTGGGCGCCCGTAGGAATGGTGCCCGCAGTGAGTGTGTGTGTGTGCGTGCTCCTGCGCTCCACCCACCTCCACCCATCACCCATTTACAGAGTAACGGGCTCCAATGCCCATTGCTCCATGCATAGAGTTGGGTGGAGGTGGGTAAAGATGGGTGTGTGCCCATGGGAATGGGCGCACACCCACCTCCACCCATTACGGGCACACACCCATCTCCCCACCCACCGCGACCTGTTTGAAAAGGGCTTCAGTCTCAACATTCAGCCAGCTCAACATTTTATTTATAATTTCAACATCATTACAAAATAAATACATTTTAAAAAAGTGGTAGACAAGTTAACCACACTGGAAAACAAACATATTGCCTGAGAAAGTCAAATCAATGTCCTAAATTTATCTCAGTGCTAATATGGTCTCATTTTAAAAATAAAATAAAATACAATAAAAATCATGTCTAGCCTGCACCTCAGGGAAATAGATGATTATGACAATAATTATAAATGTTAAGATCTTTACGGCCACGGCAGGGGAAGAAGTTTGTAAGTTGATTATGGTATTGTGCACAGGCCAGAATTCTGTGCTGCCTCGTGTTCATGCATAATTCTGTACAACATTTATTGGTGTATGTCTAAAATGTCCAGGATACCGCTACGGGCAGGCAATCTCTACTTTTCCCAAACAGATCTCAGAACGATACGGCATAGTTTGGTGTGTGTGTGTGTGTGTGTGTGTGTGTGTGTGTGATTTTTTTAAAGAGTGTAACACAGAATGTCCAAAAATTGACTAATGGCAAATTTTTGATAAAGGCAATAGCTAGAATAGAATCATCAGATAGAATAAAAAAATGTATAAGCTCACCACCGAGTGTGAGAGAGCACAATGTTGCTAAAGTTGAAGGCTCACTGGGTGTTTTTAGATGAACGTGGAGCCTGGCCAGCCCCGCAGCTGCTCCAGAGGTGCACCCCCATGTCCGCCTGCTTCCAACCTTGGTCCTAAACAGATGGACAGGCGGTTTCCTCAGGCCACGTTCTGCCCAGGTGGTGCTGCCCCCACCCATAGAGTTGTAAGAACTCACCCGACACTCTAGGCTGGCACCCACAACTCCATGGTGCTGAATGGGGCAAGGGATGGCCAGGCATGGAGCTGCAGTGTGGGTGTGCCCAACAGATGGACAGCAGCTCCACATTCGGCCATTACCCCAGGTTTGGCCAGCTCCATGTGAAGTGCTCCAGCATGTCAGAGCACTGCCGGTGGGGCTGCCCCAGAGCAGCTACAGCCTGCTTTTCTTTGGACATCTGGCGGGCAGCTTTACATGAACCAGCCAAGCTGGGGATGAAGCAAAGCTGCAGTCCATCTGTTTACACCCACTATGAATGATTGATTTCTATGTTATAGTAGTGTCATTGTTATATATTTGAAAATAAATGAAATAATCATTAGTTCCTTCAAAAAAATGATAAAGTGTGAACAGCAGATGTTACTGATGTGAGGTTTCTTTAAACACACACACACACACACACACACACACACACACACACGGAAAGAGGGAGGTGCTTTTGCCCAGGTTTTCGGAGAGGATTGTTCTAATATCTGACAGGCATCCACAACAGTTTGTTCTACATTCATGGGAAAGGGATTGACTGTGCTGATAAGTACAAAATCAGAATGATATGAGCATTGGCTTAGTCCCTAATGCTAAACTCTCTATAAATGTGAAAGCTGGACCCTGGAGATAGCAGACAAATGTCATGTTTGAACAAATGATACTGGGAAAAGCTAACTGGAGGTCCTAGAAATAGAATTACAACAGGGAAGCCGGACCACTAGGGTAGTTACTTCTGAGATGATATCTCTACTTCATTCGGGAGAAGTTAGAGGAATACAGATTAGACAGCAAAGTCTATATTCCTTGAATTGCAGAGAGGGAGTTACTTTTAATAGAATTATAAAAGTTACAGATGGAAGAGGCTTATTTAGGTCACCTAGTCCTCATTCTGTCATTCCAGGATTATTCAATGCAACAAGTTTCTCAAAGTTTTACCAATCTAGTTTGAACGGATGGTCTTCCCTGCTAACTGTTCTATTCAGTCGCAGAGTCAAGACTGTGGAGAGGTCTCTGAATTATTATTACATCATATTCATTACCTATGCTTCTTTTCTCTATTTTTGCAGATTAAATTAAATGTGTTAGTTTAATTAATCTCAAACTACTGTTGATTGAGTCTTTTCATAATGAATGAATCTGGTTTTGATTTGTTTCCTATGGGAAGAAAACTTAAAAAAATTGTATCGGGCGTGGTGCGTGCTCTTCTCTCAATAGCCTTTGTCCTGCAGGCCAATTTCAGTCAACTTTTGTAGACAAATAGAAGGCTCAATGGTAAGTAGGTATCCAAAATTTCATAACTGGTTTATCTAGAGGAGAGATATGGCCCCTTTCATAGCTAAAAATCCCACTGACTTAAATTGAACATTTTGTTCAATTGTTCTGTTCCCTTAGTAAACCAAGCTTCATTAGTTTAGGTACTTGCTGCATCGCACTACTTATTTCTTGGTACCGGATACCATGCATCAGAACTACTATAGGTAAACAGTATATCACCCAATATAGTTCTAAAATTGCTTCTTGGACTTCGTTATCACTTTTGGTAGGAAACAGATGTGCAGTCAACACACCGACTACACAGCCCAGGGAGCCCCCTTCCTGGGCTGTGTAGCCAGTCAGGAATGGTGGCCAATCATGGTGACTTCCGGCACCAAATGGATGTGCACCCAACCGGAGTAGCCGGTGAGCACTCCCCCACCCAGACCCTCAGTGGGAGAACAGGACAAATGTGTGGTTAGGTGGCCCTGCCCCTTGCATGCCCCCAGTGCCCTGTCCATTGCCATGATGGGCAGCCATGGTGGCCCCCAATCCCCAGCAGGGGATGAAGGTTTCGCTATGACCTGTGTTGCCCCAGACTGTGGTGATCTTCCAGAGGACCACATCTGGGTCAGTTGCTTACCCAGGCCGTTGCAGAAGTGGGCCCACAACTCACGTAACAGTGAGTCCCCAGTCCAAGTTGGCCATAGCGGACCATGGTAGTCTCACATTGCTTCTGTTTTTACCTATTGACTAGACAGAAATGTCGCGGTGTGGCGCGGGCAATTCCGAAATAGCAGAACGGAATCGCGGCGCGGTAAAAGCTGCTGCCGCATCAGCCCTATTGACTAGGCCTTTCTCTTGTTATCAGTTGATGCCCTTCTCCACTGTAAAACTGGGCTAACAGAGTTCATTATATAGCTCCCCTTTCCTGTTTATCTATTTATTTAGATTTCTAGCATGCACTTCCCTGAAGGCTCAGGGCATGTAACATAAGAAAAATAAAAAATATACATAAAATGAATCCCTAAAAAATATAAACCATATAAAAAGTATTAACAACTCTCTGGACCTTATTTCCACCTATCAAATGCCTGGTCAAATAAATAGGTCTTCCATTGCCTTTGAAAAATCCTCAGGCTTGAACCACCAGGGCAAGGCAAGGGGAAAGAGGTTCAGAGATGTGGAACAATCACAGTCCATATGGAGTTCGCACACCAATAGATCTTCCAAGACGGTGTCCCCGGCTGATCTCAAGGATCAGGATGGAGCATAGAGCAGGAGGTGGTTATTTAGTGTAGCATGATATTAGTCAATGACGCCATATAAAGTAATAGATTCAGTAATAATAATGTTGTTCTTTTATAGCAACCACTGGAAAACATTTTGTAAATAGCATGATATTAGTCAGTGATATTAGTCAATGACATCTTGTAAAGTAATAGATTCAGTAATAATAATGTTGTTCTTTTTTAGGAACCACTGGAAAACATTTTGTAAATAAACTCCTCAAATAGGCCAAATATAACAAAATTGGGTTTAGAGACAAGTACTGGCCATAATATCTTTTCCCCACAGGTATCCTCCCAAATACCTCCAGGGACATTTTAATCACTAGTGGCTACTACATTTTGACATTATCTTTACATGCACTGTACCCAGAAGGGAGACATTCTGGCAATGTCACATAACATCAGTGTTTGGGGGGTCACTGGAGAGGCTGTTTGGAGGGAAATGAAAAATCCTGAAAGCAAAAGACTTGTGAGTAATGGAGAGGGCACCATTTTAGGTACTGCATTTTAGCAATTTACTTTTCGCTTGACCTTTCTAAAGGTCAGATTCCAAACTGGAGCCCTGCTTGGCCAGACATTCCCAACCCAACCAGAGTCCAGGCCCAATGTGGTTGTTGTGCTCTTCTGGATTTGATCATCTCATCCCTTTGAATTTGAGATGGGGTCATGTAGAACACTGTGGGGTCATGATGCACTGCAGGGGGTAGAGCTGCATAGAAGAAGGGTGGGACAGAAAGTTTCTCCCACCCCTTCTGGCAAGACCTTGCCCCTATCAGAGTGTTGTGATGTCACAGAGCTCCATAAGGGTCATTGTCACATCCCAAAGGGGTGGATCGGAGGGACTTTATTGCCCCTTTGCAGGGATGAGCAGGGGGGAATATTTTCATTTTGTTTATGTTTAAAATTTCATTTTCCATTCATTTCAATTGAGCATTCACTCATGACTTTGTTAGGGAATGGGGAAATGGAGTGCAATCTAATACCCACAGGTAGGGTAGCCAGGAGCACTGGTAGGGAGGAAAGCAATGCAGACACAGGGAAGTCTATGTCCAGTCCCTTCTATAATGGATGCGGGGAGGGGTCACTTAAGAGAGATTTAGTAGGTTTATATAGACAGGAGATTTAAATAATTTGGAAATGGAGGAATACATCTCCCAAATGCTCTGAAGATAGAACTAGAATCTAGAAGCAGCTGCAGCCAGACAGTCTCCCCAGATACGGCTTTCATGGTGCCCTCCCCCCAGTGCCCCAGAGAGGGGGGGCACTAAAAAGAGATCAGTAGGATTATACAGAGACAGGATATTTAAATTATTTGGAGACAAAGGAAGACTAGATCTCCTCAAACACTTTGAAAATAGAATCAGAAGCTAGATGCTGCTGCAGACCATCAGCCTCCCCCAATATGGCTTTCACGGTGCGCTCCCCCATCCCTCAATGCCCCTGTTTGGCTACTCCAAGTTCTGGCAGCACTGGATGAAACCTTATCACAGGAATTCTATGTTTTAGCAATCCCAATTGGCTAGGAGAGATGCCAATCATGCTCTCCCCTTTCCATCCCTCCCCCCACCCCCCGGCTTGAATTGATACACTGTTTGTTTTGCCTGACACAGCCTTAGAGCAGTGATTCCAACTGGTCAGCAGAGATGCCAATCATGCTCTCCCCATTCCCTCCCTTTCCCCTGGCTTGAATTGATTCACTGTTTGTTAACCTGACCACCTCACTGCAGCAGGCACAGTCAGGAAAAACATTAAAAAAATTAAATTAAATGTCATTGTTTTTTTATTCTGTTTATGTTTTCTGTTTGCTTTAAAGAAAATTACAAAATTTAAGTTAAGTTAAACAGAAATCAAATCAAATCAAATGCCCACCCATATCAATTTGTGATATGGTCCAATTCCTGCAGAGTATCAGCAGAATCTGTCCCAGTCCCAGACCAAATGACTGGGCCAGAAAACATCCTCAAACCAAGTCAGGTCCAACAGGATCAGCCCCCAGCTGGGCTGCAGGCCTTCAAATCAAAGAAGCTAAGCTCCTGGAAGATAAGGAGAAAAGTCATTGCACCCAGAGTACAGTAGAGCTGAAATAAGCAGCTAATGTTGTAACCTCAGGTAATACCCATAAGTTCAGCTAGCCTTTTGTGTGCCTGACAGATCGGTACTCAATTACCAAAGCGGGTATCCAGTTACCCAAAATATCTGTATTACTTTTACTGAGTTACCAGCTTTCCATTTCACCAGCATATTATAACTTTCCATGTAACTGTTTTAGAGTCTTCATAAACGTAACTAATCATTTTTCTGTCTCAGTAAATGTCGATAATGGAAAGCTGGAAATTCAGTCATTCAAGTAAGCCACAGGACATTAAATGAGTACTGTTTAATGTCTGATCCACCTGAGACCAGACAGGTAACTTGATTCTGAGATGGTTTGGGTACTGCTATCCATTTCCATTCTAGAGTACAGCAATGGGTGAAAACAAATGGGACAGAGGTGAGTGAGATCCCCATGCCACCCGGGGAGGGCCACCACAACATCACCCTTTGGGATGGAGGGGAGGCCAGGGCAAATAAGCAGCCCTCCCCACTAGGGAATCCAGGTAGAGAGGGCATCGTCACAAGTTCCTCCACTCCATGGTTTGGCTGAGGAGTCATCCACACAGAGCAAGACTCCCAGACCCCTGATTCACAGCAGGATCGGGGTCCCAAGAGGATCTGCCATGAAACAACTGATTGGGGAGCCTGGAGGAGCACACTTATCTTGGCTGCCAAACAGCTGATTGGGGAGGCCTGGAGGAGTGTGCGCATCCTGACCACCAATCAGCTGATAAGGGTGCCTGGAGGAGCGTGCTTCCCCAACCAGCTATTTGGTGGCCAGGGTGAGCACGCTTCTCCAGACTTGACCCTTGGACCTCGCCTTCTAGTGGGGCTGCATGGGCCAACCAGATGAGAGGTGACCCCACATTACCCTGGGTAGGGGAACAGTAGCCCACACTGTATCACTGGCCTTCTTCAGCTGACACATCCCATAGCAACCAGGTGATCGCCCTGAGGTGGAAGTGGCCAAACATCTGGTGGCCACGTAACTGACAGAAAGGTGACTTGTGGGCTACTGTGGGCTATTGCGGTATACTGTCTCATTTGTTTTCACAGACAAACTCCCAGAGAAGTGAAGTGCAGTGAAGTATATTTAGAAAAAAAGGGTCTGCCAGCTTAGAGATAAGTTTCCCTTACCTGGACCTAAAAATACTAACACTACAGTGAATAAACTAATGCCCTAGACTGTGATGATTAAAATACCACTTATGTTGCCTGTTCAAGCACCCTTGAAGGTGTACCATAAAAGAATATCTTTAAAAATATTCAGCTATCCCCAGCATGGCTGTCCTGGTGTGAACTAAGTGTGGAACAAGGTGTTACTCTATGGCATCTTCTAAAGTAATAGATTCAGTTATGCCGATTATATGCTTCTGACTCATGGACCAAAAGGGAAAAAGAACTGCAGGCCCACTATGCAGTATATTCCAGTGTTTCTCAAAATGGGAGGTGAAAGGTGCTGAGCTCTTGGTCCCACTCCAGTTGTGCCTCTCTCTATATAGTCGAAGAGTTTGGTTTTCAATTAGTTGTAAATATTATTAACCCTTAAGCAAGCAGAAAAAGAAAAGATCTCCAACAGAAGCAGCAGAGAAGACAAGACTCCCACAGGGGAAATAGCCAAGAAATGGAATGTCTAAAACCATTTGTGCATTTTCTGACTATGAGACCATCATGTCATCAAGCTGGAAGGTCAATTGTTAATGACATAACATTATAAGATTGTGCTGACAACAAAAAAACTAGGAAGCTGTCATGTGGTAATTGCTTTTTGCTAGACAGGGTTGAGATTAGGATATTCTATCCCAAAAAACGATTTGAGTTTTACACCAAAACAGGATCCGGAATCATTCATACCAAAAGTTAATAAATCAAGGCTGTAGTTTTAACTGGCTTAGCGGACATACAGAAATTAGTGGAGCTACACTAATGAAGCCGATCATTGCAGCAACAAATATGATTTAGAAAGCCCTGCGCTTGCTGTTTACATTTTTAAAATTTATTTTACACTGTTTACACCTTCTCACATTGCAGCCGATGATTAAAGCGGCAACACAAGCATAATCTGGAATAATGCTGGGGAAGTTCACTTTTGATTTAGTTCGAAAAACGGTATTACTGCACCATTTCAAAGATACATTTTAAGTTTAATGGTGCCTTTAATCTTAGAGTTGTGTTTTTATTTTTAAAAAATATAGTCCCTCCCCTCCATCTGTTAATTCACAGGAGAAGCCAGGGATGAGGTGTGCCAGACATTTGGGGCTCATTTCCTGGAGCCCACACATCCATGGAACACCCCACCTCAAAAAATGTCTACAGGGATAAATAGGTCTGGGCTATGTCCATAACCAATAGATTCACTCAAGGATAAAGCTAAAACAAGTAGTCGCAAATATGGGTGTAGCTGTCAAAATTGTACCACCTAACCTATTTTGGGCAGATCATGAACTAAACATTATACGTTTGATGCCTGACAAGTTACCCAAATTCCCGAATTACTGTTATCAAATAACAGGTTTTCTTTTACTGAGTTACAGGTTTCCATTATTGAGTTGCAGGTTTTCCATATTATTACTGTCATTCAATTTTCCACCATTTTACCAATTAACTATTTACTATTTTTCTATTCATTTATTGATCATTCCACATTGGAAAGCTACTAAACCAGTAACATGGTAAATCAGAATGGGTCAGTAAATGGAATGTTATTAACTCAGTAACTCAATATTTCAGGTAATTAGATACCTCTTTTAACTGGGCACCCGATAGGCTACCTGAACCATCAGATATTGCCTGTGGGTACAAAATTGGCTACCCATTTCAGCTCTACCCAGGCTCAGAAGCCAGAGAAGAAGAGCTGAGGCCTCTGGGCGTAATCCGAGCGCCCCTCTCCACCCCCCAATGTATGTGTGCATACACACATTTGAGTTCCATCTGATTTCTACCCACTTTGCCATGCATGTTTACAAAGGCGATTGATCAAGCTGTAAAATCCATATCTGTCAATCACCCTTGTAAACGTGCATAAAAGCTTCAGTCACTCACCTCAGGGCAATCACGCATGATCAAAGACATACCTGATTTGCATGCGTGACCTGTCTCTCGACCTTCTAACAACCCATTCACGCAGGTGTGAAAGTGCCCTTAGAGTTGGAAGGGAACTCGAGTGTCGTCCAGTCCATCTTCCGGCTTTGATGCAGGTAGAATAAATAATTAGTAAATCCACTAAAGGTAATTACTACTTTGATGCAAGCGGAGTAAATCATTAGTAAATCTACTAAAGGTAGTTACTGCTTTCATGCAGGCGGAGTAAATCATTAGTAAATCCACTAAATGTAGTTACAGTGCACAGTAGTATATGAGTTGGGTAAGGGAAAATGATCATGGGTCCCAATAACAGTATTCACACAGTCAGCAGATACACATGAAAGTATTTGTGAATTAAGTAGTGTCACCTATTTTAGTACAAAATTGTCCCTTTTTCAGTTACTCACACAAGAGGAGAATTATTTGAAATTATTCATTAAAAGTTTCAGTTACAGTAAATTCAAACAATACTGTGTGTCTTAGGATACAAACACAAATCAAGTGTTACAGGGTGTCTTTCCTATTGCTTTCCTGGGCTTTGGATCAGACCTATAAAAGAAAAGTCAAATAAAGTGTTCAAACTATTGAAATTAGAACCTATAGACCTATAGCTAAGGGGAGGCGAAGGGGGCATTGCCCACTCTCTGAATTTTTTTTGCCTCCATAGAAATCTTTGAATGGTAACATATTTGTTATATTGAAAAATCACATATATTATTTTTTCTTATTTTTTTAAAAAAAGAGTGGTGTTTTTTTTTAAAGAAAAGAATTCTGACAAGAAATGTATTTTTAACTTAGTACATGAAGCAAGTAACCAAGTACATGAGTCAGAAGGCAAGTAAAATTGCCCCCCCCCTCCACCAATCCTGCCCCTTTGCAGTTTCTGGATCTGGTCCCTTGATCCAGATTTGACTCTCAAGCACTGAAAAACGGAGTTCAGGGCAAGGATGGCACAAATCCATGATTTGGACTCACTCTCACTGAGCGCTCTCCTTAAGCAACCCCAGCCCCCACCCTCGATATGGCCCCCAGAGCTTGTACTAATTTTCAAAGCAAGCTGAGAAGGAAAAGATTCCGCACCCCTGCTCTAGCCGGATATTTTTGCTCTGCTAGACAGTTCTTTGGAAATTCCTTTTGACCCCAAATTCTGCATCTGACAAAAGACATCTTTTTTCCTGATGAAATGATACATCCACAATGAAGAATAAAACATCAGCATTGATTGCTTCACTAATAAATTACATTGGGTGTAATTTTTTTAATTTGATTTTTTGTTTCAGGGAACTCATTTTCTTTTAAGACGACATTTGCATTTATCTTGAGTGGCATTCCATTGTTTGTATTCTGCAGTTGAAGCAAAACTTCCCTATGCTAAAAAGTGTTCCTGAAATTATATATGACAGTGCTGATACAGCTACTTCCTTGCACGTTAAAGCCTGCATCATTAATGACTATGTTTCAAGCTGCTTTGAAGCCTAGAGTATGAAAAGAGAATGAAAATGTGATTACTGTCACAATAATACTTCCAACGTGTTTAATGAAACAATATCTTGTGTTTTGTATCAGACCACATTTGGTGGTTGTGTTGCAAATAATACAAAGAAATGATTAACATTTCAATTAAGCTCTACCAAGTTTATGCAGATTTTGGCCCTTTTTACATGAGATGGACCCAAGTACGCACATGCAGATCCGCTGCGTGTGTCTGCGTGGGGGGCACCTGTGTGACTGTTGCAGTGGACGTGCGGGCATGCTCCCGCGATCTCCCATCTCTACTCATCACCCATGCATGGAGCAACTGGCAAAAAGGCAGTTTGCTCCGTGTGTGTAGATGGGTGGAAGTGGGAGGAGATGGATGCGCGCCCGTCTGCACCTTCCTCCCACCCGGCATTACTCTGTGATCAATAATGGAATGGCCCTTTTCAAATGGACATCCCCTCTCGCGCCCGTGTGTGTGTGTGTGGGCAATGGGTGTGTGTGTGTGTGTGTCCATGGGAGCACCATGGCCAGTGGGTGGGGGTGCATGCACACTCCCGTGCTCCACCCACCGCCCACACATGGAGCAATGGGCGCCAATAGCGGATGCTCTGTGTGTAGAGGTGGCTGAAGATGGAGGTGAGTGTGCATCCATGGGAACACCCCCCCCATGCACCACCCACCCACCATGGCACCCGCCCATCCTCCCACGCACTGCGGGGAGCCACGGTCCGTGTGAAAAGGCCCAATAATATCATACCTCCCATTTTGAGTCACTAGAGGGACACGTCCCACCCACAGCATATAAGCTCCACCCCCTCATGCATTTATGTTCACACAGATTTCCAACATTCTAAGTGACTAAAGAGGGACAGAAGATCTCCTGCTTATCATTTCACTTTGTTGCTTGTTGTTCCATCATTCATCTCCCCATTGTCCTCTCAAGGGCTTTTCCTGGAAGGTAACCAGGAAAGAGTTTTTAAACGAGCATGGCTGGGGATGGGGGTGGGGAGTGTCCATGTCCGCTGAGTGCAAAAGCCATGGAGCGCCCACATGGGTGGAGTGCACGGGGAGGGATTCTAGAAGGTGGCTCCCTGTGTGGGTACCCTGGCGCCCCCCCTCCACCTGCCACAGACCATGGGGGAGGGGAAAACGGTCTGGCCTGGCCTGGCCTTTGAAAACGACATGTCCTGGTGTGAGCACAGGGGAGCCCGGGCTCTCCAGCACTCCAAGCCAGTTCCTGTGTTTTTCAAAAGCTGTTTCCCCACCCACAATGCCTTTGAGTGGCAGACCACTCAACTGACATGGCTGGCTGCCACCATTCATACGGGTTGGGGATGCACAGGTGTCAGCTCCCACACGCTATTTTGGCTGCCCCTGCACGGCACATTCCAGCTTTTTCACCAGTGCTTTATAAGTGGAGAAGAAAGGGTGCTGTGTGGGTCACGGGAGTGCGCATCCATCCACACCACCTTCATCCAGGCGTTTGAGTGGGTGGCTGATGGCTGGACATGGGTGGTTGCGTCATTGAAAAACAGCCAATGTCTCTCTGTCCTGAAAGACCACCTGAAAGTGGGACAGTGGGATTCAGCACCCAAAGAGGGACGGTTGGCAAGTATGCAACAGCAACAATAGCAATAACAAAAATAATAAGCAACCCAGTTAGGCTCCCTCCATGTTTTGAGGCTGCATGAAGTGGAATCTCTTTGGATGCGACTGTGCGACTGTCTTTGTTAGCTCTCAGTTATGATAGCTTGCTGTACAGAAGCTGGCAGAACCCGATTTCACTTTTATAGGATTTTAGACATGCGACATTAACATTCTCCTTTTTAGTCATACTGTGTGAAAAAAAATCCATACGACACAATACTAAGTTATAACTTATAACAACACCACATCATAGTAACTACCCCCTCTTTGCCCAAACTGATTATTTGCAGAGGCACAGCACAATAGCCACGGTTGTACAACAGCAGCTTGTATATGACAAGCAGTTGTTTTTTTGTCTCTGAAGCTGTGATGCACCCCTCAATATCGAAGAATGAAAATGTCAAGCTATAGTGGGATTCTATTATTATGGACAGGACAGTAGCACACAATCATGCTGACACAGTATTATTGGATAAAGGGACAAGGAATGTGGTATTGCTTGACATCACTGTTGTATCAGAACACAGCTGGCAGAAGACCATTGTGAGGAAATTACAAAAATACAAAGACCCAGCAAGTGAGGTGAAAGAGGTCTGGTGTCTGAATGGGATGAATATAGTGACAATTGTGCTGTTGGTAAATGGATTCATACCAACAACAACTTGAAAAGGCTTTGAAACCCTGCACTTGTTGATCTGATCCAGGAGGTTTTTCATTTGGATAGACATAATAGTTCAACAATTCCTTGCTTTGTTGCTGCCACAGATGGCTTGACTCAAGGGCCTTCCAGTCATGGTCAAACTATTGGCTGTATACAACAAATTTAAAATTGTCATTATCACGCTATTCTTATTGTTGGCGCTTTTAGGGCCGGGTCTCAATCAGAGAGGAGACAAAGGCACAGTCAAGGAAAAGACGTAAGCCCTACTCTCAGAGCTTCAGTTCATAGTCCTAGCAACAAGGTTCTTTTTATGAATTCTCTTTCTTTCAACAAACATAACAAACGCCATAGCACGAGAAACAAAAATAGCTTCTGACTAAGCTCGGTTTCTTGGCTAGCTGCCTCTGCAGGAGGAGCTGGCTTCCCTTCCAGCTAGCTAGCTAGCTTTCACACTGCCATTGACTTTTATAGACCCTTCCATTGAGGTGTGGGTGAGTGGCGGTGGGGATACTTCAGGTTAACCCCGTACCTGCCAACCTTGCCTTTTTCTGTATTAATTCCATGCAGATTGCCACAGTGCTTATTATAGTAGATTTCTTCCCAAAGTTGTGAAAATACACCTGTGAGGGTCGGGAGGACAGCCCCACTATCAGACTGGGCTGGGACTTGAACTTGGCAACAGCCTGGAAGGGAGGAGCTGGGGGCGCAGCAGGCTTACCTGATCACTTCCAGCTCCAAAAGCAGTTCCCAGCTCCAAAAGCAGTGATGGGTACCGGCAGAGGCAGGCAGTCGGGCCCAATGGAGAGCATATGCTGACGTCGCTTGCAGCAATGGGGAACCCTGGGGTGCAGCCAGTGATGCCAGTGAAAGGTATCAGAGCGGACTGGGCCCAACAAGGGTATTTAACTCTCAGGCTGGCTGACAAGAAGGGGGAGTTGAAGAGGAGCTGAGAGAGGTAGCTGGCTGGTGCCACCTCCCCCAGAAACACAGACAGGGAAACCTCTCCAGACCTCCCAGATCTGAAGTAACGGGGCAGGAGAGGGCCAGAGGGTACATCCTCAAATGTGTCCACAGTCGTGAGTTTTGCTGTTCATTCAAGACTGAGGGGTGGAAAGCTGAATATAGAGGTGGGAAGAGACTACTCTCTCCTCTCAAGCCCCCACCCAGAGTAAGGGTAGACACACACACCCAGACCTACCTGGATGGCCTGTGGGTTTTGGGGACAAGAGGTGAGGGTGAATGACAACACTTCAAGATAGAGTGCTGTGATCTGACCTCAACCAACGAGGCCCGTCGGACACAGGGCAAGATGGGAATACTGTCAGACAAAGGGTAATTTCAGACGAGATGAAATTGCCGTTCACCACAGTGGACCACCGTGGATCCCCTGTGGTGGTGGCGAGGCCGTGAACATCAGTTTGCTCCTGGTCAGATGTTCACCACAGTGAACACCCAGCCAGGATCAAATTGACCACGGTTCTGGACCTCCAGCTGGTCGGAGGTCGAGAACCGTGGTTAGATTGACCACGGGTCTGGGCCTAAGGGCCAGAACCGTGGTCAGATTGGCCACGATATGGGATGGGCTGAAGGTAATCTCTGTTACCTTCAGCCCAGCCTGGATTGTGGCCCCAACCGCAGGATGGGATTGGACACAGCGGCCTCATTGACCACTGCACCTGCCCATCTCCCCGAGGGCAGGTGGCCGGGGGAGTGCAGGGGTGGGGGGGAAGGACTGTGCGGCGCTGGCTGCACATCACACCATGCAGCCCCACCCCATCCCCGATCCCCATCAAAGATCAGGCCGGCACATCTAAAGGACGGATGGAATGATCACGGACCAGGATCCGAGACGGATCCCAGTCCAGGGTTCAGCATGGTGGGCCTCCGGGCCCGTTACGTCTGAAATTACCCAAAGCCCCATAGGCTCTGATCAGGCCAGCTGTCTGTGAAAAAACAATCTTTCTATACAAATACTGCAATATCCCAGAGCACTGAATTCAAATGGGGCTAATAAACTATTTGTAAGATGTGTTATTGCACATAATTAATGTAAAATACAGTAGTCTCTTTTCACAAGTTCAGCTGAAGAAATTTAGACTGCTGTCACCAACTTGTGACTCACATTGTTGCTGGTGTTTATTGTGCTTGTTTATTTACATAATACGTAGGGAGAATTGGTAGGTAATTTGGAAGGGGGAGTCCAATCCTGACCTCGGTTATTGGTGCATAACTCCCCCTTGTCTATTATGCTGTTCTCTATTGAATTTATCAAAAAATATTCAGAGGTTTATAAAATAAGTATATTTTATAAAACGTAGGACAGAACCTACAAGTATATTTTATAAATAATTGACACATCTTATTTATTTATTTATTTATTTACATTTCCTACCCTACCCCTACATTTCTATTAAATACATTCATAGAAAATTAAACTTCATGTATAACTCCTCAAAAAAAAAAAAGCCTGTCTCACCTCTCTCAATCCCATCCTCTCCCCACGCTACCATCACCTCTCACTGAGAGTGTTATGGAATTCCCATCAGCTCCCTGAACCCACTCCCCCCCACCCTTACTACGTCTTCTCAATGCACATCCCACCTCATATCTCCTGTACAAAATAAAACAAATAAATATAAAACATACATTCAAACAGCCAAATCTCTCCATACCCCCTGGCTAGAAAGGGCCACCAAAGAGCCAGCACGTATTGAAACCAAGCAAGAGTCTTATGAAGGAATCTCTCCCCACTATTAAGGGGTTCATATGTGTATAACCAGAGTAGAATTTAGCCTGGTGATAGTTTTATTGCTAGTTCCAAAAGCACTTGTTTACACCAGGGCTGGCCTGAGAATTTGTGGAGCTAAAGTTGGAAACAAAATGTGGGACCCCCCACCCTCCGTAGCCCACCTCTCTTTAATTGGCATCTCGTACTGTTGCTTACGAACACAAAGTTGTCATAAGTGTTTTTTAACCACATCAGTCCAGTTACAAGGAAAACAGAGAGCTCAGAACGGATGTAGCGAAACACAAAACTGAACAACTGTAATAATATTCAGCAAGATTTTTATGAACTTAGGGTAAGTCAAGATGCATTTTGCAACAGCCTCAGATGAAAACACTCCCATAGCGCCCTAAAGACTTTTGAAATTGGGACCCCGCTGAGAGGAACCCCTGTCACTGCTGCTCTGGCAAGTTGGAGGAGGGGCACAGTGGAGGGAATTCTGTGAGACCCCTGGAAGTGCAGGACAGTGTGGTGCTCACTTGGGGCCAATGCCCCTGCCTGAGAATGACCCAGGTGTAGACCATACAAAGTCCAGTGTACTTATCATCTAAGTGTCCTACTTACCATTTATATAGAGAGAAATGTTATTTAGTGAGTCCTGCCCATTTCTAGATTAAGAAGTAGAATTGCTTGAAAATATCCCCCCCTAAAACAATTTTCGCAAAAGAAGATACCCTTTTTAAAATCAAAATAGAAATTCTTGTGCAATATTTTTTAAAAAAAAATCAGTTGTTCAACAAAAATGAAATAAAATCTGGAAAAAAATCTGTTAATAAATTCATATAAATATAATTCCTTTAGATAAAAAACAAATGAGTAAACTCCCCCCTCCCTTCTTTCTTCCAATTGCTGTTGGCCACAAAAGCAAGAGGGAAGGGAGAGGAAAAAATGGGGTTTCATTTCTTTGTTTGTTTAAAGGGCTATTTTCTTCTGTGAGAAATTTGAGGGAAATGGAAATAATTTTTTTTTCTTCAAATCTTCCATTTGAAAAAATGTTTGGGCATTTTTTTGAAATCAGCTCTGTTGGGACTAGTATCCAGACTCCTATATTCTCAGCAACACACTGAAGAACCAAGGTATCTTTACGTTTTCTAGGTTTGATGATGGTATTTCTTTATTATCATGGTTCATTCTTGTTATGAAGCTCCTATTGTTCTAGCGAAACGTCCTCATCTGACCACGCTGGTCAAGCCACTTACTCAAGTGTTGCTCCACTGAAGCCCTCAGGCCTTATCTGAAAGGCTATCATCTTGGCCCGAGATCAGCCGTGATTGCCCTCTTATACATACCATCAGCATATCAAGTCCACACATCACAGGCACATAGAGGGGTGTTCTTGGTGGCTGCTCTTGGGTTGTGGAACACCCTTCCCCCAGAGGTTTGACAAAGCCCGAGTCTGACAATTTGTTTGCAAGAGCTTTTTATTTGCCCAAGCATTTAGCAGGCAGGGACAGGGAATTTTAATTGATTTTATGTTTGTAAATGTTATATACTTTTATTCCTTATTACCTGCCTTGAGTCCTACGATAGGACAGGACATAAATTCAAATAAGTGAATAAATTCAAATGACGTGACTAGTGGATCACAGCCTATGGGGCTGATCCTATGGCCCGTGGATCCCACGCACACACCTGCCCCCGGGTGCATGTGTGTGGTTTCCGCACGGCAGGCTGTGCTGTCAATAGGGATGGGCAAATGCGGTTTGGAAGTTCGGAGTTCGGCCCGAACTAGGCCTGTTTGGACGACCGAATCCGAACCCGAATCCGAACATGAACTGGCCGAACCGAACTCAATTCCGAACGTCGAAATGACCAAACAGTTCGGTCAGTTCGGATCACGTTCGGGTGACAAAAAAAGGTTCACTGGAAGATCGAACGTGAAAGGGAGGGGCAGTACTAGTCACTGAGGAGCAGACTTCCAGGTACCAGGGGTGGAGAGGCTTGCAAGAAATGAAACTGTCTGCCTCCCCCCTTCCCAACACCTTCTGAGCTAGTCATTGTACTGAAATGAAACTTAAACCTTAAACTGAAACCTTGTGTTGTTTGTGATTCCCCCCCATCCCATATATATATATATATATATATATATA
>QEPC01001524.1:1642415-1669318 GCA_003113815.1 Sphenodon punctatus
GTTAGTGATTTAGTTTTAGTGTTTGTAGGAGTAGGCCTGTATACTTATTAGATAATCCATTTAGTTCATAGCATTTAGAATAGTTAATAGCAGTTAGATTTAGTGTAGATAGATAGATATAATATTAGATAAAAAAATTAAATAACAAAAACCCATATAAAAACAAAAAAACCCATATAAAAACAAAAAAAACATAAAACCAAATAAAAAACCAAAAAAACATATAAAAAAACAACAAAAACACCCATAACAAAACATTTCCCGAACGGCCGAACCCAAACCGAACGGCCTAACCTGAACCCGGTGAACTAACCGAACTGCTGAACCGAACGCAGCCGAACGGAACGGCTGAACCCGAACCGTGATCTGTTCGCCCATCCCTAGCTGTCAATGAAGGTACATGAGGTTCCCACACAGCGTGAATGTGCGCAGATGCACACAGAATCCATGGGCCATGGGATCGGTCCCTATGACTCTTCGGTCAGCCCATTTTGGATTCTAGGCTATTCTGCAAACTTGTGCATATCTTCAAGCTCCGTTGACAGTAAAACCTCAATATTTTTAACTGAAAAAGTTAAGCAATGGATTTCACTGTTGTGATTTCATGATATTCACTTAGGCTCCAAAACAGATTTACTGGGAAGGATGAAGAAGAGGTGATAGATGGCACTGACATTATTAGAACAATTGAGTAATGGAGACATCTTCCCATTGAAATATGCCTGCTTCATATGGAAGTAATAAGTATGAGATCAAACTGAATTCTGCCTTTGAAATGTGGCTCAAAGTATGGCTCCTGATGGTGTTTGTTTTGAAGCTCGTCAGGGCAGATATATCAGAGATAAACACTGATATTGGCCTTTTTAACTGGCTATCCATTTATGAGCAGTCAAGTGAATATGATGCCTCTAAGCACGCATCCCAATTTTGTTTCCCTCATCTTCTTCCTGCCCACTAAACACCATGGGGCTGATCACATGCACAGGTTCTTCACTGGCCTAGCTCCATTCAGTCTTTGCTGGGTTTTGTCAGTGTTATTGACTGGCATCCAGAAAAGACGGGGACAACTAAACCTCTGGCTTTCACCTCTGGAAACTATTGCAAGTAAACCAAATCTCTTGAATCTTTTTTTAAAAAATTCCCCCAACTGGCATCATTGCTCCCTTTCCCTGCAGCTTGTGCATTCTCAGCTGCGTGGGAGCCATTTTACCAGCCTTGAATCCAGCAGCTGCATGCCATGGGTGCCCGGCCAGGGCATGGCGCTGGGGTGATTGCAGAGAGGCAGCTCTGCATCTTGGCAGGCACCAGAACCGCCAGGCAATCAATATTAATTTTATTGTTTGCGCCGTAGCCATAACAAAATTCAAAATACAAAATTCAAACATTCATACAATTCCTGTAAAAAGGTATTATAAACAAATAAAATACAATACAAAAATAAAACCCTAATCATTCCCATAAATCCTACTCTATTCAATGAATGGTAAATGGGGATATAACTAATAATTTAGCTAAAATACCTAGCTTGGGAATCAACTTCCCCCCCACAAGAAGTTATATCGTCAGTTCCATGCACTGAGCCAGCATTGCCGTCTTGCGGCATCAAGCAGTTTTATTCACTTTGTCAGCCTCCATCTCTTGAATCATCTTCAAGGAAAACTTTCCCCTAGTGTTGGGGTTTGTTAGGAACTGAGTTTCACTTCTTCTATTTATGGTAGAACATGATTGCACCCAAGGATGAGGATTCTACTTAAGTAGCTGGTTTGCTGAATTCATTATTTACCACCCTATTTAGACTAGTCTCACTGTTACCTACTCTCCCAGCCAGTTGTCACCTAATGCTTCTGATCTTAGCTCTGTGGTACACAGGCAGAAACGGCAAAGGTTTTTTTGCTGCCCTAAGCAGCCCTGGCTCCCCATACTTCTCCTGCCCTGGATCCAGCTATCGAACTTACTGATGGCACCAGCAGCTGCAATTTTTGCCGCGCCCTTCAACTTGCCAACCCTATGCTGTCTCTATAGTTACTGGCCCTATACCTGGACCATATTTTGTTTTTTGTTTGTGTGAAGTGTTTAGTGTCATGCACACTGACCATCCCTGATTATAGCCTGTAGGTGATACTAATGTTACATTTACATAACAGTTATTTCAAATCCCAGAGGGGAAAAAGAGACTCATCGGCAGCGTAAACAAGACTTTCATTGCAATGTAGCAGAGAATTTCGAACATACAGTGATACTTGTTGCACCCCTCCGTGACAATTTTAGGGGAAAGGCAGGGACAAAAATCACCGTGGGGTCGCTCAGACAGAATAATAGATTATATCCTATCAATCCAATACCAATAAACAAAGCTATTTGTCAGCTGGCCCCCTTGGATGTTGTTAACAGGAAACAGCATGCCATACCCTACAGCAACCTACAGCCTCTGAATGATAAAATCATGACAGTTAACAGATGAATTCTTTCTGAATTCTATTAAATAAATTAACAGTCTCAGCAACATAATTACAGCAGTAAATCCATCTTCCACAACAGCTGTTCTTCCACTGATTGTGTTCTTCTCTTGTCCAGACTGTGGCAATGCTACTATGACTTTGTGCAGAGAGAGAACTGAATAGACAGACAGACAGACAGACGCATGATACGTGTACCATTACTGCAATTACTCCCCCGCATTTTCTTCCCAGGAGTGCATGTGTCGGATTCTGAGGGGGGCCAAACAGACCCAGAATGTGAACTGGAAGTGACCAAAAGAGTCACTTCTGGTTTGCCTTTAGGGCTTGTGCATGCATGATAGAGGTGTGCACCAGGGACCCATGTCATTTTTCATTTTCGTTATTTAAATCTTTCATTTTCGTTTTCATAAATATCAAAAATTCGTTTGGGTTTTTGATTTTGTTTTGCATTGGTTTCAATGGAAAACACAGTTTTGGCTGTAGCATTTTAGTTTTTCATTATCTTTGGATGAGACCTAGAGGGTTCGTACCTCCAATGGAAGGCATTATGTGTACCAAATTTAGAAAGGATTGGATAAAGGAATCCAATTGTATAAACTGTTGATTGTGTTAATTTGTAAACTTCTGCATACACATTAATGGCTGTAACTTCTTTGTCTTCCATCTAATGTGGAGGAAACTTGGCAAGCGTACACCTCTCCACATTTTTACTATGGGTTTACTACCCATGCCAACTTTCAGAAGAATTGGATAAACGGTCCTGGTGGTATAAGCAATTATAAATCTATGTCTGACTGAAAAATCATTTTAGTCCAAGCAGTCTACATGAGATATGCCATGACTATGGCCCTTTTTACACAGACACTCTAACACCGATAAAATGGGTGTTACATTTTATTATACATGGTACAGGGCAACACTGCAGCTCTGTAATATAGACTCTTTTCACACAAGATGCCTCCACCCAGTTTCACTGGATGGAGATGGGTGGCAGCGTCTACACCACTTGCAGTGGGTGGGGTGCATTTTGCTGGGTGGAGATGTCTGTGTAAATACCACTTGTGGTGGGTGTAGGTGCGTGCATGCTCCTGCGCAACACCCATCTTCACCCACCACCCACCCATGGAGCAACGGACTCCACTGCCGATTGCTCCGTGGGTAGGTGTTGGGTGGAGATGGGTGTTGCGTGGGAGCATGCATGCACCTCACCCACCACAAGTGGTATTTACACAGATGCCTCCGCCCAGAGAAACTGGGTGGAGGCATCTCGTGTGGAAAGGGCCCATGTTGCAGGGCTGCAGTGTTGTCCTGTACCATGTATAATAAAATGTAACACCCATTTTATCGGTGTTCGAGTGTCTGTGTAAAAAGGGCCTATCTCAGACCTTCAGGATCATCTCTGCCAAATATCAGAAAGATTTGATAAAGGGTCCCAATTTTATAAGCCTTCACAGCATATGCAGAGAAGGAGCCTATGCCAGGGATTCTCTTCCATGTCACTGTGGTATAAGATTGGTTTGTTATGCCAGTTGGCGAGCAGAAATGTCAACTAAATAGCCTTATTCTGTGCTGTGACCATCCCATCTTCTCTCCCCCACTTGTTACTGGGAAGTCGGAAGCATCTGTTTAGGAAAGAGCCAATAGAGTTTCTCTTATGTCCTCTGTCACAGTGCTGCAGAATGTGATTGTGATGATAATTGGTCAGCTTGGATGTGAAAACCATGTCTCCTGATTTCTGGGATGCTGTCCCCAATGTCCCAGTTATGTTCCTACTATGCCCGTCTCGGGGCTGCCCCTTATGCCCGCCTCGAAGACACCACCAATTGGTCCTGTAAAGCTGGAAACATGCAGTAATTGACCAGTGAATGTGTCTGTCAGTCTGCTGGGTTGCTTCCCTTCCTCCCTCCTACAGCATCTGCAAAATCCCATCCAGCGGAGCTTTTCCGAGTGGTGCTGGGGCTGGTCAGTTCAGCCTCCCTTCACCTAGGAGTTGAATCATCTAGTGCTCACTGTGGCATGTTTGCGGATTATTTTGTGAATAAAATCGCTGATATTCACCACGACTTTGGTGCTGCACTTATTACATGTGGGAAGCCAGCGGTTATGCAAACCCCACCTTGTCTGAGTTTGTGGGATCAATTACAGTCGGTGACACCCACCAATGAGGAGGATGTTCAGAGCCACTTCTTGTGAATTAGATCCATGCCCGTCCTGGCTGGTCAAGGCTTGCTGGGAGACATTGGGGTCATTGTTGACTGGGGTGGTCAATGCCTCCCTTCGGAAGGGCAGAGTGCCAGGCTGTCTCAAAGAGGTGGTAGTGCGGTCTTTGCTCAAGAAACTATTGCTTGATGTTGACTCCCTTGCCAGCTATCGGCCTGTCTCTAACCTTCCCTTTTTAGGGAATGTTATTGAATGGGTAACGGCTTGGCAGCTTCAGGAGCACCTGCACCGTTTTGGTTTTCTTGATCCCTTGCAGTCTGGATTTTGTCTGGGCTGTGACACAGAGACTGTGCTTGTGGCATTGGTTGATGACCTATGCTGGTAATTGGATAAGGGCCGTTCGACCCTGTTGATTCTATTAGATCTGTCAGCTGCATTTGATACCGTTGACCACAAGATGTTGGTGACGCGCCTGTGGGACCGTGCAGGGGTGGGCGGAATGGTTCATGAATGGTTCCGCTCTTTTCTGGCTGGAAGAACTCAGTGAGTGGTGCTTGGGGATCATTTTTCATCATACCGAGACCTTTCATGTGGAGTCCCGCAGGGTTCTGTCTTGTCCCCTCTCCTGTTCAATGTGTATATGCAGCTGCTCAGTGAGGTGGTCAGCGGGTTTGGCGTGCGATGTCACCAGTATGATAAGGACACCCAGCTCTACCTCTCTTTTTCATCAGACCCAGGTCCAGCAGTCTCGGTGCTTACTTCGTGTCTGGCAGCTGTGGGGGACTGGATGAGGGCTAATCGACTGAGGCTGAATCCTGACAAGGCGGAGGTGATGCTGGTGGGTAAGACGGTGGAGACGATGGCTCCCATCATTGATGGGATTTGTCCTCCAATGGTCTCCCAGGTGCAGAGTCTAGGGGTGCTACTTGATTCACAACTCCACCTGGATGTTCAGGTAGAGGCTGTGGTAAGGAGTGCTTTTCGCCAATTACGTCTGGTGCGATGACTTCGACCATATGTCTTGGACTCTGACCTGGCCACTGTCATCCATGCATTCATCACCTCTAGGCTGGACTATTGTAACGCGTTGTACGTAGGGTTACCCATGGTGACAGTTTGGAGACTGCAGCTGGTGCAGAATGTGGTGGCCCGTCTTCTGATGGGATTGAGCTGCCAGGAGCATATTACACCAGTTCTCCGATCTCTGCACTGGCTGCCTGTAGTCTTCCAGACCTGATTCAAGGTGTTGGTGCTTGCTTATTAATCCCTAAACAGCCTAGGCCCTACCTATCTGCAGGCCCGCCTCACGCCCCGGAATCTGGATCGGCCCCGGATGTCATCCGGGGGTGTCCTTCTTGAGTTCCCCTGAGTCTTCTGGGGGGCTACAATGGCAAGGGCATTCTCGGTAGCCCCGCTGCGGCTGTGGAACTCCCTTCTGGTGGAAGCCCAATTTGTCTCGGATCTCCACTCCTTCTGATATAGTTGTAAAATCTAGCTGTACCACCAGGTGTTTGGCAGGGGAAACGGGTGAAGGATTGGAGGAATAAGTTAGGGTGGGGTGGGGGAGAGGAATTTTTAATCCTCTGTATTATGTGCTGCTTTTATATATTTAAAATGTTCATTTGTTGTAAGCCGCCCCAAGCTGCTGTGTCAGGAGGGGTGGGGTATCAAGATTTAAAATAAATAAATAAATAAATAAATAAATCCTCCCTCCCCTTGCCATGCCAGGTGCCTGTCTCTGACTGGCACTGCATGTGCTGCTATTTATCTGAATAATGGTCTTCAAGGGGACAACTTCAATTGCTTATAAAATTGGGGTCCTTTATCAAATTGTCCTGTAGTTTGACAGAGATGACAGGGAAGGTGTGGGATACATTCCTGCCAATTGTCTTGTAAACAGAGTGGAATATAAAAATGTTACAGCCAGAAATGCATTTTCAAGTTAATGGCTTATAACGTTAGGACCCTTTATCCAATCTTTCTGAAATTTTGCAGAATTGGTAATCTTATGGAGCGACATAATATAACTAGGTTTCATGCAATTCGACAGATGAAGAAGAAGTTGTAGCCAGGAATGTATATGGAGCTTTTCTTAAAATCACAACATTTCAATTACTTCTAAAATCAGTTCCCTTTATCCAATCATTTTGAAATTTGGTACACATAAGTAGGAAGGGAGACACTAGTAATAAAACTGATCGTTATCAGTTTGACAGGTCACGTGGGGTCCTACGTCAGCAGAAGTCCCGCCCTCCTGGGGCCGTAAGTCCCGCCTTGGGACGGAACTGACGTGGGTAAGCGGAAGTGATGCAGAAGGGGGCAATGCTTTCAGGTCAGGACCTTTTCTGAACCTGGAAGGTCCTTACGCCTGACTTTGGGGGGCTCTGCTTGTGGGTCAGAGTGGCTGGAACCAAAGGTTCCTCCCTGAACCCAAAAGGTTCTTTGAAGAGGACCGTGTAATGCCTCGATGAACTCAGGAGAGTGAGATGGACCAGTAGGTATGGGTTTTGTGACAATCGGAGCAACTTTATGGTGCGGGGTTCAGGGGTAGGGTGAACTACAGCGATTGGGTCATGTAACCCCTCTACGAGCTCAGCAGAGTGAGGTGAACCATTCAGCATAGGTTTCATCATCTTAGCCCACTCAGTCTTGGAGTAAATGGGGTTCAATGGGGTGGGATTTCCGAGGTAGGATGAGTCGCAGAAAGAGGATTATGTGAGGGTTCAAATGACTCAGGAGTGTGAGCTGAACCCATCGGTGAAGGTTCCATTGTTCTAAAATGCCTCATTGCAGAGATCTGACCTAGGGGGTCTCAAACTGCTCAACAAGCCAGCCCGTGACCAATCGGAAAGGTTTGTGGAGCTGTAGTCCCGCCCCCTAGGGGTATGAAAGAGGGGGATGCCATTTTCTGATACAGAGAGCAGGGAGCCGATCACTACCACTTACACGGAAAAACTGCAATGGCTTTCCATGCTGATACAATGCCTGTGAAGCCTATAGAGTTGACTAAGCCTCCAGAGGTAGTGAGATGGTTATACAGAAAACGCTACATTTCAAGTTCAGAGGATGAGGATGCTGAGAGTTAACCTGTGGCCAAGGTTCTTTTTAGAAGTCCTGTTTATGATGAAGAAGCCCGAATGGGACTACCCAGCCCTGCCGAGTCTTTGGTTTTCCCAGAGGTGATAGAAGAAGGCATACCCCCAGCTCAAAATTCACAGGTAAGAAAAATTATTTTTTCCCCCCCAGTGTGATTAAAAGGGGCTTTGTGTGTCTAGAGATGTAATGTCACAAAACATTGCTTTGTAAAAAAGACTGGTAACTCATAGTTTAAAAAAAAATTATTATTATTTCTTTTAGGAAATGTTTGAAAGGCCTCCAGAGTCTGATGATGAAAACAAAGTGGAAGGCCCTACGTGCCAGTGCCCCTGCTTCACGAGCCCATCCAACTCGGTTTCTGGATCCTGAGAGGATTCAACTTTACAAAACAGCAATAGAGTCAGGTTAAGAAAATCAATAATAAAAATGAATTGCACACACCTAATGTATGACTTATGTGATCCATTCCCCTACAACTATAACATAGGAGCTAAGGGTCCATATTGGTCATGGAAGAGCTGTCCTGAATCACTACCACTAGGGATAAAATGGATTTTCAAAATGACTTAAACATCTTTTTCTCAACTCAGAATTTGCATCTCATTTACAGGCTTTGTAAATGTAAAGGGATTGTGGGTTTCCCCCCCTGATCTTACACACAATATTTGTTTGGCTTTTTATACTTTTTGAAATGTACAGTTTTCTTCCTCACCCCTGTCTTTTAAAACTAAACACAGTTCATAACTAGGCTTCTCTGTATCACTGCCAGTTTCTTGCATGTAGGAGTCAGACTTATAGAATCATGGGATCTTAGGCTGTTTTAAAATGGGCATGGCTGGGGGGTGGGTCCATGTGCATTGTGTGGAGTGCCCATGCATGTCCAGTGAGGAGGTGGTGGTGATGGTGAAATCAAATGGGCCAGGGATGGGTGTGTGCCCCTACCCATGCACAGTTTGGCTCACCTGCACACGGAGCATTCCAGATTTCCCCCCGATGCTCCATGTATGGGCATGAATGAGTGGTGCATGGGTCATGGGAGGGTGTCCCCACCCCCCACCTTAAGAGAGGTGTCTGGGTGCATAGGGCATACAGAAAGAACTGCACACAATAATATATACTGTACACAATATGTAGTTTTATTTATATAATATATATAGAATCTAAGGCCCTCTTTATACAGACACTCTAAAACCCATAAAATGGGTGTTACATTTTACTATACATGGGTATTTTCAGACGTTACGAGATCACAGTGAACCACGGTGAATACCCACCTGTGGTCAATGTGCCTCGAACGTCTGTTTGGTGGCCGCCAGATGTTTGCCACGGTCAATACCCACATGGGGTCAATTTGAACCATGCTTCCCGGGCTAGCCGGGGGAATGTCCCGGGAAGCGTGGTCAAAGAGATCCCCAGCGGGGACCAACAAAAAGTAACGTCTGGCCGGGCGCCACGGCCCGGGAACACCGGCGGGATCCCGGGCCGTGGCGAATCCGGCCCGACGCGGCGGCCGCATTGGCCCCGCCGCCCGCCCGTCTCCCCAGAGGGTGGGCGGTGGGAGCGTGGAGGGGGCAGGGCCGTGCGGCCGTATGTTGAGCCATGCGGCCCCACCCCCTCCCAGATTCCCCACCGGGATCCCCCCAGCACGTCTATTGTGGCGTGATGGGGTGACCCTGGCGGGGAATGAATGGGTTGATTTCGGTACGGGGCCAACGGGCCCCGTAACGTCTGAAATCACCCATCGTTGCAGGGCACCACTGCAGCCAATCACCATGGGCCCTGTGCACACATGATGCCTCCACCCAGTTCCTCTGGGTGGAGATGGTGTTGGCTGGTGGGTGGGGAGCATTTCTCTGGGTGGAGATGGGTGGGGGCATCTGTGTAAATGCCACTTTTGGTGAGTGTTGGTGAGTGTTTGCTTCCGGCCAACACCCATCTCCACCCACACCCACCCATGGAGCAACCAGCAGTGGTGTCCGTTATCTCCCCTTATCTACCTCCCTCCCCACCCCCCAAAGTTATCCTCCCCCACAGACGCCTCTTGGCTGAGAGGGGGCTGCAGAGGAGAGAAATTGCAGAGGAGGGAAACCACTAGTGGAAGCTGATGCAAGCACACGAAATACGGCCAGGGGGCTCCTGGTTATTAGGTTTTACACACTAAACATGTGATTGGGGACTTTGTGGGGGCTGCACGGACTGAACATGGACTCCAGTGGGCTATCGTCTCATTTGATTAAACTCTTAGATATAATTTTCCCCAAAATATCAAGTGCCTGTGCACAATAAATATTGAATAAAAGGAATGTTTTGTTATGATGTTGTATTAGGCAGACTGAAAATCATTTTTTAACTTTTTAGAAAATATGCCCTTGTTGATTTTATAATAATGGCCTAGAAGGAAATATAATTCAAATCTGAGCTCTTCTCAGTTTTCCTTTTCTCTCACTTACATATATCAGTTTGTTGCTCTAGGGTTGTTCTTGTGATCTCAACTGGATCTCAACTGTGTATCTTGTGATACACACTCGCATACATTAGTGGCTGGAATGACAGAGACATATGTATGCAGCATGAGGAAGGAATTATCCAGAATTTGCAAACAGATTTAAAACAAAAGTGAGCGAAAGAGACACCTATATACAAAAACTGCTTTACGTCTAAAAATTGGAGAGGAAAGCTGCATCTTTTTAACTTGGCCTTACCAAATCTATATCCCAAACTAACTAGACTTAATGGGCTCGGATGAGTCTTAGCACTTTGTGGTTCCAAGTCATTACGTAGTGTCACTATAGAGTGTCTGATAAAAAGCGGCTCAGAGAGTAGATTTTTGGCACAGTGAGATAAATATGAGCTTTGCTATTGACCGCAATGGCAGAAGAATTAGATTCATTAAAAATAAGTTAGGAAAAATTCCACGGCTCAATTTTTTAAGTGGCAGAACAGCTCCTGCAAGGGAAGGTGTCCTCTCCTTAACCAATAATGTTGGCATCTTACTTGCATGAGTAAGAGAAGAAGGACTTCGCCCTTTTCAGTTAAGAAATTCTTTCAATATGGTGAATACTCCAACTAGGTCAGTTTTCTAGAATGAAATCTCTTGCACTGATATTTTTCAGAAACAGTTCAGATGATCCAATAAAAGAAATCTTTAATTGCATTGAGTTCAGTATGCAGGCTAATACAGGACCTTATATAGGACCCTTCCTCATACCATGCAGAGCCGGCATTACCTCAGGGAGAGCTGGAAAGATGCCCCAGGCCCTGCTATTTTCACTACTTCAAGGTTCCCCACAGTGCCTCCACCATTTTACTAGGGTAAGGTATGGGACCCCCATTCCCTCCCAGCAGGGCCCCAAACATGGCCAACACTAGGGCCCATGGATATCCCCATGAAGACAGGTCACAGGGAAGAGGGCAGGGCCAACACATGTCCCACATTTTATCTTCCTCCTGGGCCCTGCAAATTCTAAGGTCAGCCTTGATGCCATGGCCCTTTTCACACAGACACTCTAACACTAATAAAATGGGTGCTACACTTTAACACCCATTTTATCAGCGTTAGAGTGTCCGTGTGAAAAGGGCCCATGTCTCTCTCTCTCTCTCTCTCTCTCTCTTACTGTTGGGAGGAAAAAAGCAACAAATTGATCCTTGTGCATGGGACACTCCCCCTTTTCTAAGGATAACCGTCCAACCTGACCCAACACTAAAAAGGAGGAGGCGAATGGATGTGACCATCCACAATAAAGTGCTTATTGATACACAATGAATATATGGTAATATAAAAAATAAAATGAGTAAAATACAAAAGTGACTAAACTAATGTCTGCTATTAACAAATGGGTAGATGGGGTCAAATAATCACAAAAATCATAAGGCAAAATAATGATGAACATTGCCTTCAATGTAGCAAATCATCCCAAAATCACACAAACTCACATAAACCCAAATGCGTTTCGAGGGTAAACAGGCCCCTTTCTCAATGGGTTCCCACTGATGGCCATAGAAAAGAGTAGTCCCACCTGAAGCATCTACTTCCAGATCTGAATCAGAAGACTCTTTCCAATCTCTTGATAATAGCATAGTTGCTCCCTCTTTGATGGCATCTTGAAGAAATCCAGAGTTCTTACAAAGCTCAATGAGTAACCATCTGGAGCAGGTTGCTTGAGAAATTATCCATAATGAAGCTGATTCAAATTCCTAATGGGCACTTTTTAGTTATCATTGGGCTCGATCCTAAAGCCCAAGTAAACCGCACATATCCCCATAGGTGGCCCATTGTGCCATGAGGAAACTGCGTGTGCGTATACGTGCACAGCTTCCATGTGCTTTACGTGGGCTTTGGGATCAAGCTCACTAAATATACTGGAAGCAGCATATCCAACTGGACATATAAAAAGGGCACTGATGTGAACTCATTATTTCATTTTTCCAGCAATCACCCTAGACATTTTAAAGAAAATCTTCCCTTTAGCCAATTTGCTGAGAATCAGGAGAAATTGCAGTAGCTATACAAGTTTTTTGGAACAGACAAATACCCTCATGAGAGACTTAAGGGAGCAAGGAGATCCAGAAAAGATCTTGAAGAAGAGTTTCTTCAGGGTCAGGCATCTGCCAAGAGAGCCCTTATTGATCCCGGAAGAGAGGGAAGCTATGGGCAAGTTGGTTTCTCCAACCACTTTTGGGCCAGGATCAGCTGCAATAAGGAAGGTCATTTTGAAGCATTGTCATTTGATTGAGAATGCTCCAGGTTGTAAAGAGAGACCCTTGTTCACATATAAAAAAACTAGATCAATCACGGACATATTGGTCCATTAATGAGATTAATGTAGATTGATTGGAGATTGATTGGAGATGAGGAGATTAATTGGAGATTAAACGCCCCATAGCTCAACTAGGGAGTGTGCTCCCTTAAATGCCAATTCCATCAGGGCATTTTAAATTTATTTATTTATTTTATAAACTTTTACCCTGCTGCTTCTGCCTCCTGCAGCTCGAGTAAGCTTACATAATAAAATCCATACAAGTACAATATGAGAGATGCACAGTATGTAAGCTTAGTTTGTCCATGAAATAATTTGTTCATCCTACCATGGGGAAGAAGTACAGAATTAAACATTTTTCCACCTGTTATTCTACATACGTGATTTATTTAATTCTGTGTCCATGTAATTTGATTTATGTTGGTTCAGCCTCAAGAATGGTTAGGACCAGGATTACTGAGCATTGTAGCAACATCAGGAGGGAAATAGTCAAAGAGCATTTAGTACCCCACTTTGTGAAGGACAATCACAAGTGTGAGGATCTAAGGTTCTTGTGCATAGAGACTATTTCTCCTAGCTTGAGAAGTATGGTACAGCTACAGAAACAAGAGGTTTTTGGGATCTACAGTTTTAAAACTTTAATACCAGATGGAGAGAACATTATTCTGTTTGAGGTCTGTTTTCCTGTAATATCTCACTGAAGCGTGGTGGGTTTTTTTGGCGGGGTGTGTGTGTGTCCTTGTGCTACAGTTAAGAATTCTAAAAGTAAATGTCATATTGGTATCCCTTGATCATAAGGTGCTATTTGAATGTGTTACTAGTAAAAATGTCTAAAGTACCTAAAAGGTATTTTAGACATTTGAGTTTTGTACATTAGTGGAGGGTCATGTCAGTGATTGATTATGCACTATAGATTGTTTGGATGACTGTACAGAAAAGGAGCAAGTAATTATACTCTTTTAAGGCATGTGTAAGAGCCTTTTTACTAAGACCCAAAGTGGAGGCTGCTGTTGGAACTAACTTCTTATATGGCCATTTGTAGGAACTGTAACGAGCCCATTAGGAATTTGAATCAGCTTTATTATGGATAATTTCTCAAGCAACCTGCTCCAGTTGGTTACTCACTGGGTGTTTTTACACACACATTTCTCCTGCATGTTTACTGTTACAACCTGACCTTTCTGTGTGTCTAAATCACTCACCCAGATCTTAAACATCTGGTTCTTTGAACTTCTGCATAGAACTTCTCCCAGAACTTTTGTGTGTAAAAAGTTCTTCTGGTAAACTGCTTTGCTCCAGGCAGCTGTGGTCACTTGGTTTCCATGGTAGCCCCTCATGTCTACAGCTGCGGCTACTTTAGGCTGCCTCAGGGCAGTGTCTGTGTGATGAATGCATCCAGGAACTGCCTCAGGGCAGTGTGTGTGTGTGAAGAATGAATCCGGAACTTACTTGTGGGCTTGTAAACCCAGAAGATTGAAAGACCAGCACTTTAAGGTGTGTGTAAAAATGCCCATTGAGACTTTTGAAAGGCTTTGTAAGAACTCTGAATTTCTTCAAGATGACATCTAGGAGGGAGCAACTATGACTGTTTTTACATGGATGGGGTGGGTGTGTGGGATGGGTGTTCTGGCGCGGTGGGTGGAGGTGTGTGCGTGTGTCCCTTTACATGGACACACACACACCTCCACCCATCTCCACTCCGGTTTTCTGGAGGGCTCCATGGGTTGAGATGGGTGGGTGATGGGTGGAGGTGGGTGTTGTGCGGGAGACCGCACGCACCACCACCCATCGCCCGCAGTGTTTGTACGGACGAACACTGAGCGAACACCCATACCCCCCCACCAGCCATTTGCATGGACGCCCCTACCAGTAGAACACCTGCCCAAACACTGAGCCGGGCGGGTGGGGGGGGGGGGATGTCCATGTAAAAGCAGCCTATACTCTATCAAGAGATTGGAAAGTCTTCAGATTGAGATCTGGAAGTAGATGCTACAGGTGGGATTATTCTTTTCTATGGCCATCAGTGGGAACTACAAAGAATCCATTAGGGTTTCCAATTAGTTTCACTTTGGATAATTAATGTCTGAAGTAATTTGTCCCAGGTGGGTGCCCATTGGGAATTTAAGAGGTTTTATAAGAGTCTTGGATGAGAGTCTCCATAGAGTCAAATGCTACAATCACTGCTTTTTGCAGTTTATGAGATTTTGTCATCATGTTTATTGTGAAAGGTATGTGCTCTTTTGAGGATGCAGAAAAGGAGAGAGAATTTTATGGGGTGGAGAAATGGCTTACCATACATGAGCTATGGCTACATTATTGTCTAGTTTGCTTTCTGCCTTTAGCCTTTAAAGATAGAAAAAAATGACTAAGAACCTTTCTCTATATGAGATAAGATGGTCTGGATTTAATGTTAACAAAAGTACATACAGCATTGGTTGCCTTTTGCTTCTAGCTTTAAAAAGATAGAAAGACTGACCAAGAAGGTCTTCTCATATGAGACAAGAGGATCTGGACTTACTGGTAGAAATGGTAAGACTTAATCTAATTGGTTAATGGATATTTTTTGTTGTACGACTTCTAATTTGGGATTTTAGATATTGTTGGATATTGTCAACTCTGAAGGTATTCATGTTCCCCCCCTCTCCTTTTCTTTTGTCTTGCAACTAGCATATGCCTTGTTTTAAAATTATGTGGCCAATTATTGTATATATATTTACTCATTGAGAAAGGGGGCCTGTTTACCCTTGAAATGTATTTGGGTTTATGCGAGTTCATGTGATTTTGTGTGTCTGTGATTTGCTACATTGAAGGCAATGTTGTGGAAAAATTCCCATCAGGATAGTAGTTGGGCCTGAACAATCTCAAAGAGACTGAGCCCTTATCATCATTGGGCACCGATCACCTGAGCAGATCTATACCCCTCTGCTCACCACCTAGTCCCACACACGCTCTTCCATTCACAGAGGGAGGGACAGGCAAGGCTAGTGGGGGTGTGTGTGTGGGGGGGTGAGGGCTGGAAGGTAGTGACCAAGGGTAGGGGGAGGGGAAGGAAGGCAGATTAACACATGGCCAACGAGAGAGGTCCCAGGAGTGAGGGAGATGGGGATATTGTTGCACAAGCACTCTACACTCACACACATGTTAGGTTCAAGGAAAGAATACTCACGGGGTCATGCACCAACACACAGTCTCACTACTGCTTTTCAAGCTCTCAGAGTCATGCACACGGGGGCCAGCTTCTCACAAGGATTACTGGTACTAGGTGCTTCCCAGCGCCGGTTCTTATGCTGAGGGCTCCACCCCCCGACCTGCCTGAAGCCGTGCAGAGCGGCACGGCTGTGTCGGCCCTGCCCCCACGTCCAACATGTCCGTCAGGGGAGGTGCCACAGTGCCGTCATGTTGCTGCGCCGCCTCCGCTGATAGCTGTGGCGGAAGCGGCGGTGCTTCTGAGTCCGACGCAGGAACTCTGGGGACAGCTGTGGGAACAGCGGTTCTGGGGGTTCCCCATCCCCTGCGCCTAACACAATCTTGGGCTGTGCTGCCGTTGGCCCGACTGGGAGCATGTTTGTCCCATGTTCCCATGGACACACACCTTCTCCACTCAAGGTGCTGCATCTTGGGCCAGCTTGCGACGTGGTAGCTCAGTCATTACATTTGGCTTTACCCTTTGTTTTTGTTTAGTGTTTGTAAAAGATCTGCTCCCTCTACAAAAATTGTGTTTTCATTTGGGTGCCTTTAGATGGATGCGGGGGTGCTCACCCACAGTCCTGATGCAGCGTTGCACCCCTATGGCTGCTTGATTCAGCCCAACAAGCTCTTCCGCAGCCCATGGCTTACCTGCGCAGCACCCCTCCCCAACACCATAAAGTTGTGGACAGATCAGCCTCCACTCTAGGCTGCCACCCACAGCTCTATATGGCATTGCCTTGGGCAACCCCCATCCAGGAGCCCACTGTTCTGCCTCCAGTCAGTGTCCCACGTTTTAGTGGCCTGCTTCGTTTATGGTGCTCTGGGATGCTCCACCTGCACATCTGGTGGGCTGTCTTTAAATGGACGACCTGCTTGGGTGTGAGGTGGGGCAGAAGTATGAGTGAGATCTGGGGTACTGTGAAGGGTTTGCAGCAAGATTTTGTATGTTTAAACAGTTTACATGCAAAAATATACACGGAACCATAAATCAGAAGCAGTGACCAAATGGTGTGGGATGATGGATGAGGTCTTTTAACGAATCAGGAATAAATATTCCTACTTCAGGAGCATTTTCATGTACATATAAAATATCTGTAAATCGATTTTTTTTTTAATTTGCCATTTATATTTTGTGAGCATATTCTGTATACAATGATTTAAATACTCCTAATTACACTCTATAAAATTTTCAGTAAGTAAATAAATGTCCTGTAGCCTTACAAATTTATTCTAACCTTGCTTCCTGTACTGAAGCTGCAAAAATGCTGCAAATGGCAGTCTGAAATATGCTGCATTCTATTACTTTATTAGTTTGCATGATTTTAAAAAAATAATTGATCTCCTCGTAATTAAATTTTACTGTTTGGATTGTAAACAGCTTCCTTCCTCTGCTAGTAGTAAAATAGGTTAGAGCGCAGAAGCTTATTTATGCCAAAAGTTTTAGTAATTCATTTATGAATATTGAACATTTCATTATTTAGCACTGCAATTTTTGGATGTGAAGACCTTGTTCCACCTGCGTGTTTAGATAACACTTATTCATGGATTTATCTTATGACACACCAGAACCCATGACTTCAGTTTCTGCTTGTTTCCTTAAAGTACAGTACTGAACAGTGTATTTATTTATCAGGATACTTACTTTAACTACTGCTAGACAAATGTAGTTGCCAACAATCATACTTTTTTTTTTTCAATGCTGAAATGTGGTTCAGAAATGAATTAATGCTGAATTAACCAAGTTCACAGGTTTTTAAGGCCAAGGACAATATCATCGCATAGGGTAAAAACAGACGTGCAGGCTCTCCGACCCAGCCCAGGATGGGAAACAGTGGTGGCCACTCTCTGGATCAACGAGCAGCACTGAAAAAACTTGCTGGGAGAGTCATCCTACGGCCAACACGGCTGCCTCACCGTGCTCCCAGCACCCTGCCCCCCAGCATGATTGGCAGTCATGGCAACTAGTCATGGTGACCCCCCACCCTGCAGCGGGTATGGCAGGGGAAAACAGCTATCCTGACCTGATGTGACCCACATAGGTGACCCTTGGCCTAGAATGGGTGTCTTGGATCAGGCCCAGGACCCATGCCAGGCTAGCTGCCTAACCACCCTGGGCCAACATCTGGTGGCATGGGACCACACATGTGGTGAGTCCCAAACCACAGTGGGTCCACATCACTTACACATACTCTGGCCTTTTACATTACTTAGTCCTCATAATTTTATCTAGTAATTTTTACAGTGGTAGAAACAACAATATAATTTCAGTATAACAACCCCAAAAATAAACAAATCATTCTATCAGGGTGGTCCCTAGGGGTTGGCAATTGACAGAAATGTATCTTGAAGTTGAGATTGTTATAAACAGGGGTTTGTTCTCAGCAGAGCTGAAATGAGTACTCGCAAAAAAGGGTGAACCTATTGAAATTGCAGTACTCAACCCATTACCCATACTAGTAACATGCAGCACTAAGTGTTACTCGATTAGTGCCCAATTAGCTACTCTGTTGAAATACCATTTTTCTTCCTGATTCTCCAACATTTCCAACTTTTCTATGTCCTTAAAATAGGGTCCCCAAAACTAAATGCCGTACTCCAGCTGGGGCCTAACCAGAGCTGATTAGAGTGGCACAATTACTTCCCATGTTGTTATCTTTCTCGTATCCCTTTATAATATGGGACTTTACAAAAGTTTTCTGGGACTGCAGGACAGATAACAAAAGAGGACTGAAATCAGGGACATCCCAGAAAATCTGTTGTACTAATAGGTATGCTCCTTACTTGCATTGATTTACATTAATTCTTTCCCTAAGCTTATGACTTCACTAGTATGGGTCACATGTTACCTTTTTGTGAAGACTGAAGTAAAGTAGGAAGTCTTGCATCTTCTGGTATGAATTCACCATTTCCACTGACCAGTGGAGTAGAGTTCAAAGAGGGTACCCACAAAATCAAGTAACCCATTGAATTTCCAGTCCTTAGGGATGTGCGAACGTGGTTCGGAAGTTCGGAGTTCGACCGAACTCGAATAGTTTGGTCTACCGAACCAAACTTTCGAACTGAACTCGAATTTGACTGAACTGTTAGGTCAAATCTGAACCAGTTTGGAAGGCCAAAAAACCCGGTTTTGAATGTACGAACTCGGTTTGGAAGTTCGGAATTCGACTGAACTCGAATAGTTTGGTAGACTGAACCGAACTTTTGAACCGAACTCGATTTTCGAAACGAACTGAACCGAATTTCTAAACGCGGTTCTGTTCGTACATCCCTACCAGTCCTTGAGTTGACCCGGTAGGTATGAGATGTCCCAAAATGTTGACTTTCAGTTCTGGAATGTCCACTTCCAGTACCAATTTTTGGGACATTTTTGTTGATTATGCTGAATCTCAACATAAATTTGTCATGTTTCTGTCAAGTTCTGACAATTTTTCAGCAACTTCTGGTTCCAATATATATTTTTTTCTTTTTAAAACACTTATTTCTGGGTTTTCCATCCCGGAAAATGAATTGTCCAGTCCTGGAAAGTCAACTTCCAGTCCTGGAAAACTACTTCCGGTCACTTTAAAAAAAAAAAAAATCCAAGCTGTTTTTTTTTTTTTTAGTTTCCAACTCAATATACCGATTGGGAATCAGTAAATAAATAAAAAAATGGTACCAGAAGTACCCAATTTGGGAATATTCAGGTACCCGATCGGCACCCAGGTAATCTGTCAGGTACCCGATGTGGGAACCAAAATGCGAGTATTACCCACGGGTACTAAATTTAGTATCCATTACACCTCTACAGTGCGCCCATGGCTTCCTTGGTCTTTCTCCTAACTCTAGCATATCTGTAGAATCCTTATTTATTGCCTTGAATAAATGAACATCTCTTCCCAGTTGCAACTCATTTTTTGCTTTTGCCTTCCTGATTTTGTTCCTACACATTTGTGCTGAATCTTTACAGTCTTTATTGTCCTCCTTCATATTCCGCCTTGAAACCCTTCATTCCCAGGATGCCTAGGGAAACTTATAAGGTTTAGAACTGGAGACTGATTATCATATTTATCTTGTTTTCTTCTGTTCCTCCACTTTCTCTGTTATATCCTCCTCTTGTCCCATGTTTTATACTCCAGTTAAAAGTCCTCTTGGGCAGGGATGATCTTTTTGTTGTTTGTCCGTACAGTGCCAGCCTAATGGGGCTTGGCTTACCACTGAGACTCTTAGGCACTGCTGCAAGAGACATAATAGTCCAACCTACTTTGTGTCTCATACTCTCTGGAGCCCTCACAGAGAACTGGAGGAGTGTATTTTGGGGAGTTTGAACTCTTTGAGCCTTAAAATCAATCTATGATTAAAGCTCTATGTTGGAACAAACTGAAACAACATCAAGGAAAATGGAGCTAGGCTGGTAATAAGTCTCTCATGTTAGTCTACATCTGAGTTCAATACTGAAAAGTTTCCATGTATGAAAAGAGTGCAGAAGCTCTCCTTGTTAATTGGAATTTGGGGAATAAAAGACCTGAAAATTGGGTGGTGGCTTGCTCCAATGGTCTTCCTCTTATTTTACAAAGTTTGCTCTCTCACCTGGCAGGTGACAGCTCTAAAGTTATTATTTTTTTTAGTCATTATTATTGTAATTGGCTGCCAAATTTCCTGAACTCACTTTCTACTCATTGGAGTTTTGGACTCTGCTTCCCGCCCTGAAGAGATGAAAGTGCCATAGTAAACCATTCAGGTTAGAATGCAAGCTCTAAAAGACCTGAGCAGCAGGAGTTAATTAAATTCAAGGTACTCTAATCCAATTTCAAGTTGTGCTCTGAATGACCTATCCTGACAATCAGGTCATACTCCACTAGAGTATACCATTCAAAATACAATGTAGGGTAGAAAAAAAGATCTGACTGTGGTGTAGTCTTGTGAGTTGCAAGTGAGACTTTCCTATGACTAACCACAGTGGAACACCAGTTTTATGAATGTCATCTTTATGAATGGCATTAGACCCTTTTCAAATGGACGCCCCCCCCTCCTCGCCCATGTGTGTGAGAGGGGGAGGCATCCATTTGAATGCTGCAGTGGGTGAAGGGGGGATGGGTGGGTGTCCGTGGAAATGCCGTGGCCAGTGGTGGTGGTTCATGCGCGCTCCTGCGTAACACCCACCTCCACCCATCACCCATGTAAATAGGACACTTGACTGTTTAGCTAATAGCATCTCAGTTTATGTTACAATATACTATTGTGGTTAATGCACATTACAGTAGAACCTCGATTTTATTAACTGGGGATTGAGGAGCTCATAAAACTGAAACATTCATTAGATCGAACATGTAAAAATAACACTAGATATTTATTTATTTCTTCAAATTTTATTTTTATCCTGCCCCTCCCATTAATACTCAGGATCAGTAACAATACATACAATCAGTCAAAGATACATGGGATAAAACCAAATATGAAAATACCCAAATAAAACCCAATTACCCATCACTCCTCCATTTCAGTCTGCCAAATTCCTGGGCAAACAAAAAGGTCTTGCATTGCCTCCGGAACATATGGTATTTCCAAGCAGAAATAAGGCAGTGCCACAGGGTGTGCATGTCGTTTTTGTTATTACAATAACAATAATGAAAATTGTCATTTTAATTATTGTTATTGCAATAACGAAAACAACAAAACTTAATAATAATGAAAATAGAAACAAAAATGACATTTTGTTTTTGAAATAAAGGGGGGAAATTGAAATATATATTTTTGAATATAACGTTTCTTTCTCTTATTAAATTATGATGAAACTTGGGGAGGTTATACCCCCAATGAGGATTACTAAGTGTACCAAATTTTGAAACAATTAGGTAAAGGGAACTGATTTTGGAAGCAATGGAATATTGTGATTTTAAGAAAAGCTCCGAACACATTCATGGCTACAACTTCTTTATCTTGCATCCAATTTGCATGGAACCTGCAAAAAGTATGTCCCTCCACAAGATTAACAATCTTGCCAATATTCAGAACAATTAGATAAAGGGTCCTGATGGTATAAGACATTAACTTGAAAATACATTTCCAGCTGTTACATTTGTACATTTCATCCTGTTTACAAGATCAGGAATGTATCATATACCTTTCCTGTCATCTCTGTGTAACTACAGGACAATGTGATAAAGGGACCCAATTTTATAAGCAATTGATGTTGTCTCTGTGAAGACCATTATTCAGATAAATAGCAGCACATTGAGTGTCAGTCAGAGGCAGGCATCCTTCATGGCAGGGGGAGAGAGACTGTAGGAGGGAGGATGTAGAGCAACCCAAAAGACTTACAGACACATTCACTGGCTACATAGATTACTGCATGCTTCTAGCTTTACTGGACCAATTGGTAGTGGCTTCGAGGCAGGCATAAGGGGTGGCCCTGAGGCAGCATAAGAGACATAACTGGGACTTTGGGGATAGCATCCCAGAAATCAGGAGATAGTTTACACATCCAGGCTGGCCAATTATCATCAGAATCACATCCTGCAGCACTGTGACAGAGGACATAAGAGAATCTCTATTGACTCTTTCCTAAACAGATGCTTCTGACTTCCCAGTAAGAAATGGGAGAGAGATGTTGGGTTTTCATAACCCAGAATGAGTATATTTAGTTGACCTTTCTTCTGGCCAATTGGCATCAAAAACAGATCTTATACCACAGTGACATGTAAGAGAATCCCTGGCATAGGCTGCTTCTCTGTATGTGCTGTGCAGGCATATAAAATTGGGACCATTTATAACATGTTTTTTATGTCTGGCAGAGATGATCATGAAAGTGTGATATACAGCCCTGCCATATTTCATGTACACTGGTTGGACAACAAAGATGTTACAGTCAGACATACATTTCTATGTTAATTGCTTATACCACCATGACCCTTTATCCAATCTTTTTGAAACTTGGCAAAGAGTAAATATGGGAAGGGGTGTAAACTTGCCAAGTTTCATGTACATTAGATGTGAGGCAAAGAAGTTCCAGCTAAGAATGTATATGAAGAATTTTGCAAAATAAAATAATTCAACTGCGATAAAATAATTCAACTGCGTCTAAAATCAGATTCCTTTATCCAATCCTTCTGGAATTTGGAACATATAATGCCTTCCATTGGAGGTATACGCATCCCATGTTGCAGTCACATGGGATAGTGAAAAACAAAAATGTTGCAGCTGAAAATGTGTTTTCCATTGAAACCAATGGAAAACAAAAACAAAAGAAAAACCAAAAATGACAATTTGATATTTATGAATACCAAAACGACAGATTTAAATAACAATAACAAAAAACAAAAAGGACATGGGTCCCTGTTGCACACCTCTAGGCAATGGAGGCCCTTAAGACCACACTCACACTCAATCTTCCAAAGACACGTCCCATCCAATAGTGAGGTGATTTCAATAGACCTCTGAAAGGTCAATGCACCTATACACTAAATGTGTGTAGTAAGAAAGTTTGGTACCTCTAAGGCCCTTTTCAAGCAGGCCCATGTGTGTGGGGGGATGAATGGGCGGTGTGTGGGGATGCGTTCCCACTGACCCCCCTCCCCCAGTCATCCCCACACAATGGGTGCCAATGCTGGATGCTCTGCAAATGAGGCCCTTTAAAGTGTAAGTTCTCCCTTCCACACCCCCCTCCCAATAAAAACACTAAAACACTTTGGTTTCTTGAAACCTCTGGTCCTTGTAACTCATTGCATTGTCTGCTGAGTTCCCTTGGGGACAAGTTACTTTACTGCATCTAGAGACAATGAAACTCACCCAGCTTTGTCTCATATTCTCCAATCTGCACAGGAAGGGTGATCTCTAAGCAGAGCGTTGTTATTCATAGAGCTATTGAATTTATGGCCAACAGGCACTACTCTGATCATGCATTCTGACCTCCTACATAACACAGACCGTAGAACTTTACCCTGTAATTCGTGTATCATGGCTCATATGCGCTTTGAACTAGAGCATATATTTGAGGAAGTCACTGGATCTTGATTTAAAGACTTCCAAGGGACAGAGAATCCTTCCCTTATGTTCCCTTGGCTCTGTCTTCACTGCTAAAAATGGGCATCAAGATGGGCTTTGAATTTTTCTAACTTATTATTTAATTCTCATTACTTAAATCTTGTTATTGCCTTCCTGATTATTGTGTATTGTGACCCTGTCGTCACAAAATGAATGAAAAGGGACTTTTACTTGTGAGGTGCAGAGCACTGTAGTTTACTAATCCTGCAAAGCATTTGAATATGTGGTTCATTTTTTAAAATGAGTACTACACCAATGTGGCTTAGAATGATAAGCTTACTTTCCTAATATTCAAAAATACTTTTCCATTAGAAAATACCTTAAGGGCCTCATTGTCAAAGGGGTTTCAACCTGCTTTCCAGTTTAGCATCTGCAACACAATTTATGCTATTGTTTGTGTCTGTAGATAAAGCAGCTGTCCAGCCCGCCACTGTCCTCAGAACAGACAAGTGATTGCACCTACAAAATGTGAGGCACAAAACTGAATACATTTTAGAGAGCCCTTTAAAGTTTGGTTCTTGAAGTTGAACATAAAACATTCAGTCAAACTTTGCAATAGCTTTATTTATGAATTTTGAGCACGTTTACAGCACACGGTTCAGGCAATTGTCATTGTCACCGCATCCGGAATGAGACAAGGACACATTTTCTTGGAATTTAAAGGCCGTGCTCTTTATTTCACATTCGTAATTAACAACAACACATTGGAGGGGTTCGGCTCCCAGTATCTATATGAGGGTCCATCACTAACTATCTTAATCCTTAAAATTATGGCTGCCCAAGATAGCACCCAGGTACCAGCCATTTTAACTTTCCTTACCTATCTCCATCACCCCTGAGCTGAAAAGCTCCATTGGATGACCTGAGTACCTATTTTAAACTTACCTTATTAGAGAAGGTGTAGGAATGCCTGAGCGAATCCGCCTCATGACGTTTTCTATTCCTGGGTAAGCCCCTGACCCTGACCGTTACCAACCCTTGCGCTGGTGCTACTTTTTCCCCATCTCATAATGAGATGTCTCATAAACTATCCTAAATCTTATTACATCAAAAGGTACTTTAATCCACCTTAACTTTAATTAACCTTAACTGGACCCCCGCACAAGAGTGCGACATGAACCTCTAACAATACTAACACACCCTTCTAATATTAACCAGAACGCAAAAAAATTTGCTTCCTACTACACTGTGGGGAAGGCAAAAACCCCAGGAATCTCCCAATCCAATCAGACATTCCTGCAAAAAATATTCCTTCCCGGCCCAGCAAGGCAACCAGTCTAAACTCACCGTGTTCTAGGGTGGGTATCTTGCTCCGCTGCCTCCAGCCAGCTCTGACTGTGTGGGGCTTCACACTGCGGTCAGTTTCAACTGACCCGATGTCTTGCGAGACTTGCCTCACCGCACAAACCGCAGCCCTGGTTGCCATAGCAATTCCCGGGCTGTTGCAAACCTGCTCTCCCCAACAGCAGCCGCTGCAGCCTCCTTCCTCACTCCTGAAGGTAATTGGAACGGGACAGAATCCCCCACCCCTCATTGTTTTGGTTGTGAGGGATGAGTGCCATTTTTCTCATTCCCCATAATTCATGGCAAATTGGTTTCACGGGTAAATAATGCACATGTAAGATCCTATATTTGATACAGCTATTTGTTTTTTGGGAACTCTGTCTCAGTCCAATTAGTATGTACAAGTAAGTGTATTAAGGACTGACACACATCTCTCTATCGTTCGGCAAGAGTTATAATGAAATCATGCGCCTCATAGGGAGTGTTATAACGTTAGTACCATTAATTCTGACACTGTAATTTATAATCAACCTGCAACTGAAATACCTGCTGTCACAGTCTCATGGGTATTTATTTATTTATTTTTTAAAGTCAGTTACTTATATTTTAAACTAGGATGAATGAAGACATAGATGCCCTTTGAGAAAGAAGGTTGGTAATGCATTTTCCAAGTCTTACAACATATTTCATTTTGTTTAATTTATACCCCGCTCTCTCCTGCAAACATATTAGGTGTTTTCCGACATATGGGCTGCCCCAGTACAACTAAAGAAGCCCTGCCAGATGCACAGATGGAATAGGCTGTGCCTGCTCTGGGGCAGCCCCATGGCTGCTGCTCTAGAACATCACATCCTGGAGCACTGGCAGCAGAGCCAAACTGGGGCACCAGCCAAAGCGGAGAGCTGCCCATCTGGTGTGCAGACCCACACTTCAGCTCTTTTTCCAGACAGCATAGAATTGTGGGCACCATCCTAGATGTTGGAAAGTCACCTGCAACTGTATGGTGTGGGGGGTGGCACTACAGACCCTGCTCATTCTGTCTGAAGTGGACCCAGGTGAGGTTGGGAGCTGGTGGACGCAGGGGTGCACCCCAGAGCAGCTCCGGGGGTAGGCAGCCCCACGTCTATCTAAAAACACTCATTGTGCCTCTAAATGACAAAGCATTTTGCCAGAAAGGAGGGGGAATGAATATAGTCGATGAGCTTCATGACAAGTAGGAATTTCACAAGGAAAATCAAAGCTAACAAATGAAGGCACTGGGGAAGGAATTTCGGTGATGAATTACCAAAAACTACTACTGACATAGATAGTGGTTTTATTATTCATGGGTATTATTCACATTTTTGGGTAGCTCTTTGAGTACCCACACAATACCCATGACCAAAACAAGTACTTGTATATTCAATTTTGGGGGGTATCTTGTTTCAGGGTTACATAAGAACATAAGTAGTGCTATACTAAGTCATACCTATGGTCCATCAAGCCACTGGCCAATCTCGATCGCATGAGAGAAGAACCAACAGTCACAATGAGCAATCCATTCCCCGTTGTTCATTCCCAACTCCTGACAGTAAGAAGTTCATCCGGTAAGCTACTTGGTTAATAGACGTTAATGGACCGACTCTCTACGAACTTATCCAGGCCTATTTTACCTTTTTATCCAGGCCTATGAACTTACCCAGCTATACTACTGGCCTTGACAACGCCCTCTGGTTATAAATTCCATAAATTAATTAAGCATTGAGTGAAAAAGTACTTCCTTTTATTTGTTTTAAATCTGCCGGCAGCTAGTTTCATGGAGTGTCCCCTAGTTCTAGTACTATTTGAGAGCGTAAATAACCTATCTACTCGTTCCACACCACACAAGTTTTTATAAATCTCTATCATGTCCCCTCTCAGTCTTCTCTTCTCTAAGCTGAAGAGACCCAGTTTGTCAATC
>QEPC01001524.1:1670719-1701693 GCA_003113815.1 Sphenodon punctatus
GAAAGGTCTAGCAGGACCAGTAAGGTCTGACGACCCTGGTCCAACGCCAGATGGAGATTGTCAACCAAGGCCACCAATGCAGTCTCCGTACCATACCCAGGCTGAAACCCAAATTGAGAGGGATCAAGGAAACCAGTGCGGTCCAGATGTTCTTGGAGCTGCCGTGCCACAGCCCCTTCAATAACCTTCCCTAAAAGGGAAGGTTAAAGACCGGCCGATAACTGGCAGGAGCATCAGCATCAAGAGATGGTTTCTTGAGCAGAGGCCTAACCACAGCCTCCTTCAGGCATTCAGGCACCCTGTCCTCCCAAAGGGAGGCACTAACCACCCCAGTCAGCAACGGCCATAATGTCTCCTGGCTGGCTTTTTGGGTAGTGTAAATTCAATGGGTTTACCACTCAATGGGTTTATTAAACCCTCTATATATTTTTTTCTGTTCTAACCAAAATGGCTCCTCTCCAATGGATCAATGCCCATCTCAAAGCTCAAGATGATATGTATTGTCATCCAAGTAAAAGAAATATAACTTAAGGTGGTAAGGTTATGGAATAAGATACAAGAAGAGATTAGAAGAGTTTGCAATTTTCAACTATTTGTATGCAAAGATATCCTCTTCCATCATAAGTAGGGATGTGCGAACAGAACTGAGTTCAGAAATTCGGTTCAGTTCGGTTTGAAAATCGAGTTCAGTTCAAAAGTTCAGTTCGGTCGACCGAACTATTCGAGTTCGGTCGAATTCTGAAATTCCGAACCGAATTCGTACATTCAAAACCATATTTTTTTTGGCCTTCCGAACTGGTTCGAATTCAACCAAACAGTTTGGTCGAATTCGAGTTCGGTTAGAAAGTTCAGTTCAGTCGACTGAACTATTTGAGTTCGATCGTCCGAACTCCGAACTTCTGAACTGCGTTCACACATCCTTAATCGTAAGGATATTACTCACAAAATTGGGACCACCTTCTAAGACAATCCAAAACAACTTAAGATCAAGAACAGTCAAACAAAAATCTCCAAACCTAACAATCATTAAACAAATTAACCAAAGAGAGAGAGAGAGAGAGAGAGAGAGAGAGAGAGAGAGATAGATATTATTTTTGACCTTTCTCCAATTGGAGGACATGGTGCAAGGCATTCTGGGATATGAAATCCACAAGGAGCCTTTTCAGGCACAAAGAGGCTTCTGGTGAACTACATTCCTCTAAAGCCTACTGCAGAGGCATGTGCAGTGCACAGTGGGTCAGGTTGCTTGCTTCAAAAGCTGAACGTGGGAGGAAGCCTGACTTCTGCTCCCTTGTTCCCTGGAGTATGCCCCTCAGAGCCCCAGAGCCCCTCTACCACTGCCTGGCGTCTCCCCCATTGTGACCCCCCAGGTGATTTGTTGGGAGTGGGGGGTTAGAAATAACAATCCAGCTGGATCCAGCTGGGCGGGCAGCTTGTCAAGCATCCTTCAAGTAGTCCATTGTCCGTTCGACAGGTTTGCTCATTTGCTTGGGTGCCCATTTCAGCCCTTTTCCAGACCAATAGTAAAGCTACTTCAGCCAATTTGAACCATGTATACAATAGGAAACTGAGTTAAACTTAAAGCCAGGGGTCAGGAAGTAAACAGGACAGGAATTATGGCCAAACGGAAGTGGCTGGTCACTATGGAAAAGATGGAAAAACAGCACACGGTAAAAGGGTAAGCACTGCAAAATGGTAATAATGTAGTAATGTGGTAAATTGGTGAATCAGTTAAACTGTCAATTAATACATGGATACCACTCAGTGCAGATCGGTTATCTTAAATCCAACAGTTATCATATGTTTCAAAGCTCATATGGTTCATAAGCTCAAATTCAGAAGTGGAATGGAGCAATTAATTTTATTTATTTATTTATTTTCATAGATTTTTACCCCGCCCCTCCTGCCATGCAGCTCGGGGCGGCTTCCAGAACATTAAAATACAATAAAATCAATTAAAATTATCATAAATATTATAAAACATTGAAACAGGACTGAAATACAATATAAAAAACCCAGGTAGGTGGGGGAACTAAAACACCCCTCCCTACCCACCCTCCCTCCCAAAGGCCTGGGCGAACAGCCAGGTCTTACAATTTCGCCGGAATGTTAACAGGCTAGGGGCCAGGTGAGCTTCTTCTGGAAGGGTGTTCCAAAGCCGCGGCCCCACTACCAAGAATGCTCTCTCCATTGTGGCCCCCCGCTTAACACGGGGGACCTCCAGGAAGGCACCCCCGGCGGACCACAGGAGCCGCTATGGGGCAAGGAGGGCGAGGCAGTCCCTAAGGTATGAGGGGCCTCTAACAAAAGGAAGTAGCATGAAATATTTTACTCAGATGCTCTGTGGAGCAGCAACTTGACAAGATTAAACTCTGACACTACATGGCATAGTAATGGCATCTTCTAAAGCTGTTGGGAGTCAAAATTTTCTCATGCACTTCTTGTTTGTATCAAGTATTAACACCAAACTGATGATGAATAACATTTTCATGACTGTTTTGATCAGTCTAATACAGCAAGATCCCCACCCCCACCCCCTTCATTGGAACAGTAATAAATGCCATGAATGTGATATATAGTTTATCCTTTAGGCAATTCCAATCGTTCTATTAGGTAATTACACAGTGCAATCCAGATCTTTTCAGCTGCAGTCAATAAAAATCTGTAGACTGAAATTCTAGATGAAAGCAACAAAAAACTGTTATCGTGGGACTCTATATCACTGTTCCTGTACACAGAAGGGAATAATGTCAGACATGTAAAAATTCACAGATGAAAGAAGGAATGCAGGCACACATCCACATATATGTAAGACAGATGAATGCCACGGATTCTGGACCTGCTAAAAACCTAATATATGAAATGTTTCCTCAACCATCTTTGGCAGGCCAGTCCCTGTAGAATTCCAAAATCTAGCCCTAATCTCAAAACTGATCATATGTGAGCAGATTTCTGTACTCGAGTTGTAAAATCAAATTGCAAAAATAAGGTGCATTGCAGAACTGAAGGATACTGGAATAATAAGGGAAGTCCATTATGTTTCAAGGACCTGTGCCATTCAGAATAAGGACATCCATAATGTAAATAAGTTATGTTCATTATGTTCTAGAGCAGACGAGCTCTGAAATAGGGGATGCTCCCTTAAAATAAGGGGCATTTCTTAAAATAAGGGACACCTGGTGACTCTCTGTATAGCCCCATTGATTTCAATGGAACCAACTGCAAGATTTGGATGTTGCATTGTAAATCGGCTAACAACAATTTCCGGCTTCCTATGGAGCCGAATTCAGAGGCACAAACAGAATTTTCTAAAGAGGGGAGCCTGAACCCTCAGTTGCTGTCCCAGAAGTCCCTCCTTGCTGTCAAGTTCTCCCATTCCACACCTATTTCCAGTGCTGTCCATTGCCACGAGACTCCCCTCCCTGCTCACACTGCTCACACTGCTAGGTCTCTTGCTTGGCCAGGTAAATTCCAGTTCCCAGCACTGTTTGGAGAAATTGAAGCCAGAATCCAGCATATCCTCCCACTAATGGAAAGGATGTACAGCATCCTGAGAAATCTCTCATCTCCATTTACTGCAGCTGGGTGGGAGCCAGGATCCCGGGGTAATGTATCACCATGTACTGCAAGGACAGAATGCAGGAATTTTTACACTTGACGGGCATTTTGCCCGCCATGCTTAAACTCACCCCAGGGTGGGGTCTGCCCGGTTACCGAACAAACGTTCAGGTGGCTGGGGCTGGAGAGGAGGTGGGGAGAGGGCGGGGGATGTGCGGACATATGTCCGCATAGCCCCGCCCCCGTGCTCCTTGGCACAGCCCCACCTCCTCCCTGACAGGTGGGTGCGGCAGCCTATGAGGCCACCAGGCCTGCCTGGAACCACTCCAGCCATGGGTTGGGGTTAGGTGGAGCACCGGGGTCACCTACATGAAAACAAACATGATGCTTACTTACTCTACTTTAACACTGTTTTAAGATTTCTTACACATGTTGCAGGGCTGTATGGGTGCCCTATGTAGCCCTGCAACATACATAAGAAATGTTAAAGTGGAGTTAGCGTCATGTCTGTTTCCACTGTGTTACTCTGGACTGTAGTAGGGCTAACCTCTGCTCCCACCCATGGTAAACATTAGGAATGTGCGAACAGAATGCCGTTCGGATGTTTGATTGTTCGGCCATTCGCTTTGGGAACTGAGTTCGGATTCGGTCATTCGGTTCGGCGGCGTTCGGTTCAGCCGAACGTTCAGCGGAGTTAGGTATCGGTATTGGTATCGTTTTTATTTATTTATTTATTTATTTATTTATTTATTCAAATTTGTAATCTAATATTATATAGATAGATAGATGTAGATATAGATATATACACACACTAACTCTAACTGCTATTAACGATTCTAAAACCTATGGAACTAAATGGAATATTATCTAATATCTACAAAGACCTAGTCCTACAAACACACTATAAAATATTAAAACTGAATCACTACAATCTTGATCTCTCTCTATAACTAAGCTAACTCCTACAACTATCTATATCTATAGTAACTGTATCTAATATCTAATATATCTCTCTCTCTATATATAGATATATTACACAGGGATGGGGGCGACACAGACAGCTCACACCAAACAACACAGGGAGGGGTACAAAACTGAAATGAAACCTAAATCAATCAATCCTACTCTAAATAAATCCAAAAATAGGGGAAGGGAATCAGGGATGGAATATATAAAGGGAGGAGGGTGAGATTCAATGGAGGGTAGGGAGACAGAACACAGGGATGGGTAAAAAATAAAAATAACACCTAAATCTATCTAATCTAATCTAAATAAATTATACTAGGGAGGTAAATGTGTGGGATGCGTGAAATAGGAGGAGGATGGCAATGGATTAGGAACACAAACTGCTGGTAGAGGGAGACTTCTGAAAACGCCTGCTGTCAGGAACAGTGGCTAGTTGGCTACTAGCTCAGAAGGTGTTGGAAAGGGGGAGGGCAATGACTTTTGTTACTTGCTGTGCCTGCCTTACCACAAGCCCCATTGGATCTGTGAAGCCTAGCCCCCCCGTCCCCCATGTCCAATCGTAGACTGTGAAGCCAGTGGTCTAAGGAGAAAAGGGATGGTTATTGGGCAGGCTGGCTGATACTCCAAGCCTCTCCACTCTGGTGCCTGGAAGTCTGCTCCTCAGCTGACCGCCCCCCCCCCCCGTGCCTGCCTGTGTGTCTGTCAGGGGTTGCGTTTCTCGACCTGAACTCATTCGAACTCTATCCGAATGCGGCTGAACTGTTCAGTCATTTTAGAGTTTGGATTGAGTTCGGGTTCGGTTGGTTCGGGTTCGGTCATCCAAACAGATTGAGTTCGGTCCAAACACCAAACTTCCAAACTGTGTTTGCACATCCCTAGTAAACATCTGGCGGGGTGGGAACAGTTGTGACACCCCAGCCTTACCCCAGTTGGGGTAAGTGTGACCACAGGTTGGGGTGTCACGTCTGAAAATACCCTGCATCTGGATGAAGCCACTTCCATGGTGGTGGTGGAGGAGGGATGAGGGCAGAAACTGGACAGAAGATGTAGGAGAATCTATTCTCATGGACTGGTCATGAGGGAATCCATTCCTGCACACTGCATGGACTGGAAAGAGCCAACATCCCAGAGAATTATCCACTTCTTCCTAATGAAGATAGGATGGGGGAGTTGGGGTCCAGGGAGACATGCACACCCACATCAAATCTACTGTGGTGTCTATGGGATGGGATGGGGTGGGGTGGGCACAAATGATTTCATCCTTCCATGTCCCATGCATTGTGCCCTGGCTGATGTAATATTTCAGTGCTCCATTTTAAAATGGAACCTGTACAAAGGAGGCAATGGAAATTATTTTTAACGGAGAAAAATTATCCAAACCTTTTTGAAGTTCAAAATACTAGGCCAAGACTGAATTTTGGGCAACTTCCTTGGTCAAGTTATTTTGTTACACAAGCCAGTTAACCCACCACCAGTATGCATCTTATTGGGAAGGTAACAGTAGGATATTAGCCACCCCCTCATGCCCGTGGCATCTTGGGGCGGCTTACAACATAAAATACACAGATAAAATCAGTTTAAAAAACACAACCCCATTCATCAAGTTTTAAAATATAATAAAAATATTTAAAATGCCCCCCCAACAACCCCACCCTCCCCTCCTCCCCTCCGAAGGCCTGGGCAAACAGCCAGGTATTACAGGCTCGACAAAATGCCAACAAATCTGGGGCCAGGCAGGCTTCCTCTTGGAGGGAGTTCCAAAGCTGCGGCCTGGCCACTGAGAATGCCCTCTCCATTGTGGCCCCCTGTTTTAAACGGGGGACCTCCAGAAAGGCGCCCCCAGTGGATTGAAGGGAAGCTCTGAGGCATGGAGGGCGAGGCGGTCCCCAAGGTATGAGGGGCCCAAACCATGCAGGGCTTTATAGATCAACACTAACACCTTGAATCTGGCTCGGTACGCTCTAGGCAGCCGGCGCAGAGTACGGAGCACAGGTGTTATGTACTCCCGCCGCCCCGGCCCTATAAGGAGATGGGCCACTGCATTCTGCACCAGCTGCAGCCTCTGAACCAGAAACAAGGAAAGCCCCACGTAAAGCGCATTGCAGTAGTCTAGCCTCGAGGTGATGAAGGCATGAATGAGGGTGGCCAGGTCGGGCCCGGAGATGTATGGACGCAGCCTCCGTACCAGATACAACTGCCAGAAGGCAGCCTTAGCCACCAACTCAACCTGCCGATCCATATGGAGAGCCGAGTCCAACACCACCCCCAGACTCCAAACCTGCTGGGCTACAGGACGGACCCACCCCCTCAAGGGGAGCCAATACCTCCCTCGCCCTACCCACCACCATCACCTCCATCTTATCGGGATTAAGCTTCAGTCTGCTCTGTCATATCCAATCCGCCATGGCCTCCAATCATTGGGAAAGTAATGAGACAGCAGGACCTGGGTCAGTTGAAAACGAGAGGTACAGCTGAGTATCATCAGTATATTGGTGACCATCGCACCCCAAACCCTCTCACGATCTCCCCCAGGGGCTGCATATATACATTAAATAATAACGGAGACAGGACTGAACCCTAAGGAACACCACAGGTGAAGGCCCGGGGGCTTGATGTTTCAGCCCCCAGCACCACCCACTGGCTTCTCCCTGAGAGGAATGAGCGGAACCATGAACACAAAAGAGTATATGCACACACATGCACCCTCCAGCAGGAGAAGACAATATGGAGCATCTGCCAGCTGATCTTACCCTGGTGGGGCATGGAGGGTGGGACTGCTGTATGAAAATGGTTTTTGACACAAGCAAACCCACGCTACTGATCAACCCCACACTGTTGAAAATGATTGGCAGAGGTTTGCTTTGTTGAAGTTGCTTGCTGACGCTTTTAATGAAATCATGGAGAAGCCCCAGTGTACTGTCCAGGAGAACTTTAGCAGTCCATCTGGGGCTCCCCTACAGTCTGCTGCTTTACCCCAATTCTTGGGCTTAGTTTAAGTTTAGTTCATTAATTTAGCGGATTGACAATCAGTAATTTTATGAATTAGTGTTTATTTAGTCACGGCTTTGGAAGTAACTATAGGCCAGTAGGGCTTGCACGGATATGGAGTGAGACACACTTAAAGCTCTGACATGACACCTAGGGTATAAAACAGATCAATAGAGAAAGTTGGGGGGTGGGGGTTCCCAACTCCCCCCCCCAAAAAAAAGTGTTGGTTTTTTTGGGTTTTTTTTTAAAAGGTGACAAAATTAAGAAAAAAAGCTTGGGAATAAATATTAAATTTCTTAAATGGCACAAAGCTTTGTGATTGAATGGCCTTCATAGAAACATTTGGGTTGCCATGGCCTGTTGCTGTTTTGGATGCTGTGCTGCTGATCACAGGTCATGGTAATTGTTCAGCTTCCCCAAGGTCTGCCTTTTTACTTTTTATTTATGGTGGCTGTTCCTTTCTCTTTGTTAGAGCAATGATTCCCCAGGTTCACCCAGGCTGGTGAATTGAATTTCTTCCTTTTTCAACCTGATCTGAATCTTTCAGCTTGATCATTCTACACCGTGTGATTGGTGACTGGTAAGAGCTCATCATCTGTTTTAGCGGGAGTTTGCAAGTACAAGTTAATACCTTTAATCATAGGACTTTCTATTGTGTAACCATCAGGTTCTGATATTACATACAGTGGTAGCTTGTCGAAAGTTTATATTTGCATTTCAATAAAGAACGTTTGGTTTCAATGGGCTATGCAATTCAACCATTCCCCAATTTGATGGATGTAGCTGGCTTCTCAGACAAGATATATCTTGTCATCCTTGTGGTGAGAGAACTATATAGTTTATGTGAGACTGTATTATATATTTATACGTTTGTTATGCAATTGCATAACATTTGCATACCAGGATAATTTATGATTCCTTTTTTGTAGACAGTCCTATCCCTGAGGAAGGGTCTTGTAGTCGAGACATGTCAGACACCTTGGTTGTCACATTACTACTGACTTTCATGGTTTTAATGATAATTTTGCACATTTGAATACTTTGATACATAGTAAAATTCTGGTTTTATTATGTTAACAGCTTTTATTTATTGCATTTCAATACGTTAAGCAATTCAAACATTAAAGGAGCAACCTAAGACTCTTTCCAGACTTAAAATTAAATACTGCTGGTCATGACCAATTAAGAGCGCATCTCTCCAGAGCAATGGTTCCCAAGCTGTGGCTCACAAGCGACATGTTGTGTGTGATGCCCTTTCATGTTGTTTGCAACAGTTCAGTAAACAAATGCAAATGATTGAGAGGAAGGAGGCAGAAGGGAGAGAGATGTATCAGAAACAGAAAAGAAAGGGTTATAATGCACCGGGCGTTCCCATGTGCTGCAGTGACCATGCTGCTACATCTTTTGCTTCAAGTTCGGACACTATTCCCAGAGAGGTTCACTATTGATTTTAAACTTTCAATGTCATGCATGACCACAAAAAGAATGGCAACTACAGGAAAGATGATAGCTTGTGCTGTGAGTGCTTTTCGCACTGCACCACTCACTCCATCAACTCAGGTTAAATCAGCATGGGCTATGCTGTGTGTTAGCTTCCTCAACAGGGCAAGTTTAGCGTCAAAGTGCCCACACTGTGGACTACACTACAGCACTCTAGCTGTTTAGAATATATATCGACTCTCATGCCTGAGACAGAAATGTTAGGGTAGCCGAATAAAGTTTATTAAATAAAACCATGCTTCTCAAAATGACTTTTAAAAATAGCATCGCTTTCAAGGTACTGACCTCTATTCGGATCCAATAGGGTGTCTTTAATCACGGCAATGCTAACCATGCCCCTAGTAATTGCATGCATCTGATGGCCCAGTTGGTGTGGCAACTGATTGCAGTAGAAAAAAGAAATTTCATCAGCTGGGATTCCAATCAAAGAAAGGGTCAGGTTTCCTGTAGCTGTGAGTCATTTGTGGGATGGATCAAAGATACACACACCTGGTTGGCATGGCAGTTTTCTTTAGCCTGGTTGCTTAAAGCCCATTCTCTTTCTGGTTTATATCCTGCTCGTTTAGGGGACTCCACTGTCCACTAGCAATTAGCCTTAATGAGCTAACAGAAACTTTCCTGAGATGGAGGCTGCCAAGTCTAATTTTAGACATCAACTGTAAGGTCCCTGATTGCCTGAGACAGGCTGCCTGTAGGATTCATCGTGATCACAATCAATACCTAATCTATTTCCCTATACGGTAACTTATAACACCTATTTCCACAGAGAGAGATTGATAATGGGGGCTTGGCCTGCTGTGCAAAGAGCAGATGCCAGATGCGTAAACTGGACCTGGCTGCAGCTGTTCCAGGGCAGCCCTGCTGGTGGCGCTCCACACCCCAAAGCCAAACCCCGGACAACCACCGAAAGTGGAGCTGCTCTGCGTCTGTTCGGTGGACCCCGGCGCAGTTCCACACCCAGCCAGCTGTTGCCCTGCTCAGCACCATGGAGTTGCGACTGCCAACGTAGAGCATCAAGTGAGCAAGATTCGTAACTCTATGGTGCAGGGGGGGGGAGGCACTGCACATGCGAACCACGGCCTAGGGAAACCACCTGTCTATCTAAAGTGGACCCAGGTGGGGCTGGAAGCAGATGGGCGCAGGGGGGCTCCTCCAGAGCAGCTCCGGAAGCAGGCAGCCCCCACATCTGTCTGTTTGCACCCAGTGTGTAGCTAAATTAGCGTAAGGCTGATGTTGGTTAAATATTAGGGAAAACTTCCTCATTCTAAGGAAAGTTGTGCAATGGAATAGGTCTGATCCAAGGTCTGTGCACATGCGCTTGATGCCCACCACATGCACGTTTGGTTTGTGCATTGCACACCCCCTTGTGTGCCCCATGTGCAACGTGTTGTGTGTACACTTTGGATTGGCCCCAAGGTTTGTGTCTGGTGTTTTGGTTCAGGTCCATCTGTATCATTCGGATGCCCTGATCATTTAGAAATCCTTAAGCTAGGTAACAATGCTTTTCACGCTGACATTTTTTTTCTCTAGATTCAATTCCCCCCCTAGCTTAAATATTTGGCTATGCTTCGTGACACAGATATATTAGCTGTGGTGTAGCTACACTGTAGTCACATTCTAATTACAGTAAGGTCTAATTTTAAAACACCTTCCTATAACCAGAGGCTAAACTTCAGATGATTTATTGCTGTGTATTGTGGACCTGTGGGCCTCTCTCTCTGGAGATCTGACAAATCAGGCTAGGCCTTGCGATCATGATAACTTAGCCAGGGCCCTATGGGGCTTTGAAGCGTGTGGAAAGCGATAGAGTTCAGTGCTTAGCTGAAAGGAGGGAATGTGTTGCAATTTCCGTTATTAAAACATGTCTTCTATATGCCAATTTGATGGAAGGACTAATATAGATGGGAACATAATGAGCGAGAGGAAATGAATTAAATTACTGACAAAGTACTAACTGGAGAAAACTTAATTGGTTGAGTATTGCGATATGGTATTAAGAAGAGTAGGCAGTGTGTCAACTGGGGGGTATAAAACTCTAGATTGATCAGTAACACATTGAAAAGTGTGACTATGGAATACGTTTCTGCCAGACTGATACAGTGGACATTGTGTTAAGTATTAGTATTCCCTGGTTGTTGTATCTGCTCTGTACTAACTAGCATTGTTTATGAGTCACTGATAGTATATTAAGCCAAGTTCTCAAGCTGTTCTTAATATCTTTAGGAACTAAATAGAGCCAATTTCTAAATATATTTATTTTGATTATCAATTTGTAGTTACCAATTATTTATTGTTGCTTTTTGGCTACAGCATTAGTTTTGTGCTTAACTTGCTTTTGCATCCTTGCCTAGTACCCCCATGGTAGTCAACTTTAATCAATCTGAAATTATACTATTCAATACATATTCTTACTGCAAAATTCTAAAGTCAGAAGTAATTACAAGGATGAATTACCTTATTTCAAAGTAAAACCTTTTCCCTCTATGAAATCAAATTAGTGTTTGCAAGATGTGTAACTGCCTGGTATCTGTTACATTAAATAATTTATTCAATTGGAATGCAATATCTTAATTACTATGAGTGCAGTCCAACACCCCCTGATAAACTGTGTCTATGCCAGGTGCAGTTAACATACACTGGTGCATATTTGCACATGCACCGTGTACGTGCAGCAAGCCACTCAGCGCAACAGTGCATCCCTCCTGATCCAACCCCCCCCCCCCCGAGCCCACACACACCGCAGCCCAGGAGATCGAGCNGCGCCAGGTGCAGTTAACATACACCGGCGCACATTTGAGCATGAGCCGCACGCACACAGCAAACTGCTCAGTGCAACAGCACATCCCTGCCACTACAACCCCCCAAGCCCACACACACCGCAGCCCAGGAGATCGAGCAGGAGCCATGCCTGCTCCATCCCCTGGGCTGCAGGGTGTGTGGGCTCAGGGGGGGGTCGCATTGGGTGGGATGCGCCATTGTGCTGAGCGGCTTGCTGCGCAGCACATACGCAAATGTGCACCCGCTGTCTGGCCAGGCATTGCGCCGGTGGGCAGTGTGTGCCACCTCTTGGATTGCACCCTATGTCATTAGTTTGCTATCCAAACTAAGAACTTTTTTAATGAAGAACTTAGATGTGTATAGGTAAGTAGCATTTGTAAAGAATATTCAAAACAGCAAAGGAAGAAAATTCATGAAGATCCCTCAGAATCTCTGAAGAGAACAAGAAGTTGATTATTCTCAGAGTATAAATAGTTGGGGTGGGCATTCAGAATTGGATTTGATTCATAACCACTCGTAATGGGCTGTTATGGATCAATCCGTACCTGTTGCAGTTTGTAGGGGTGTAGCAAAACTGTGAAGGGCCCTGGCTCAGATTCCAATTATGGGCCCTCCAAGGGCAGGATTTTCAGGGTATGGAGGCAGGGTCTTTGGGGTAGAGCTTCATTTAGTGGAGGTGAAATCCTCCACTTCAGGCTGCTACTGCTCTCATAGGGTCCCAGCCCTGATGCAGAAGACAGGAACAGATCTCAAGAAATCATCCTCTGATGAGTGGCAACCCAACATACGTTGCTTGCTAAAATGTATGAAAGGCTGCAGAAAGAAGGTCTCTGCAGCCAGACTGTATGCTTATTAGGTCAACTTGTGATGGACCAAAAGGTGTACAAATTATTTCTGGACCCGAGAAGGATGTTCTGGCCTATCCCTGTGCAGAGAGGAAGGAATAATATTTAAACCATCTCTCCTGGCAGATGTTTATCTAAACTGATTTCTAAGACTTCCAATGATGGGGCATCCATAAACTTTCTTAATAATTTGTTCGACTCCCGATTATTCCTATAGTTTAAAACTGTTCCTGATCTTTTCAGTTCTATTTCTTTCTGTAACTTCAGTCCATAGCTCTTTGTTCGACTTGGTGTCTAAGGGTGAAAACAGACATGACGCTAACTACCCTTTAACCACCCTTAGTGGTTATTTATGCATGTTGCAGGGCTGTATTGGTGCCCTATGCAGCCCTGCAACATGCATAAATGACCACCAAGGGTGGTTAAAGGGTGGTTAGCATCATGTCTGTTTTCACCCTAAGAGAACAATTGATCTTGATCTCTGTCCTCTTTATGTATTTGACACATTTGAAAACTTATGTCTCCCCTCAAATCTCCTCATGACTGAACATGCCCAGTTCCTCCAGGAGTGGATTGCAGGGGAAAATGGAGACCCTGCAAACAGCTCCTTATCTGAGATCTAATATAAATAAACATTACAACAAAGGGTATTTTCAGAAGTGACGCTACCATGCTTAGCCAAATTTTACCACACTTAACCCCACCCCAGGGTCACAACCACCATCGCTTCTGTTTGGTGGCCGCTAAATATTCACTATGCTTTGCCCCAAACCATGGTAGCTATTACCACCGGTTGTGATCTTGGAAGATCGTGAGGAAAAGTTGGTGGTAAGCGCTACCACGGCTGGGGGCAAAGTGTGGCAAGGTGCACCGTCATGTCTGTTCTGGGAACCCTACTACCGACCTACCCCAGGGCAGGGTGGCGGCTGTTAGCCTGGATTGGGTCTAAGAGTGGTAGCGTCATATCTGAAAATACCCAAAGCCTACCAGGTGTTTACTTATCAAAGTGTTTACCTTATAATTCATTTGCTTTGGATCGCCTTACAAATGTGTCACTCAGTGATTAGTGTTATTAAGCAGCTTTACTTTGCTGAATTGGGCTTGATTGATCAATGATCATTTCCTAACAGTGCTCAGCAACTTCAAAGGGGTCCCCTGCTGGGTCAGGACCTGGGCGCAGCTGAGCCCCTTGCGCCATTGTCCCAATGCCACTGGCAGTCTGGTTCTAAAATAAAAACATTTAAAGAAACTGCTGTGCATGCGCAAATGGCCACTGGACCATTCTGTGCATGGGCACCCTTTTCCAAGATGGCGGTGGTAGAGTCACCACCATTTTGGAACAGGGCAGCCAGTCTTTGCATACATAAAATGGCTACTGTGCATGCCCAGACTGGCTACCCTTTTCAAAAATGGCAGCGACTGCTGCTGCCATTTTGGAAAAAGGCCCACATGCACAGAATGGTCTGGCAGCTATTTTGAGCATGCACATTTTTTTAATTTTTAGAATTTTAAAATTATTTTACAGTTTTTAATTGATTTAGATATAGCTCCATAATACAGACCTGTAGTTAAATCAGGAAATTGCATTATCTGAACCAAAACCAGATCTAAACCACAATTTCCTCTGATAGACCACTTCTAATAAATCAATAGACCAAGATATCAATAATAATTTATGCCACCATCCTGAAACTACTTACAGACTTGTAGTCCCACTGAAGTAAACATCCATATCAACACTGATTTCAGTGGGACAAGAACCTTGAAACTAATTTCAGGACTGTGACCTATGTTTATAGGGAGAGAAAAAAAGAGAGCTCCTAAGGGGATGCCAATTCTATTTTCAGTATGTTTCCACATTGAATTCAGGGGGGAGGGGGAGGCAGTTGTCAAAAATTGCTACTACTTGTTTTCCAATCAGCAAAGGATAAAGAAAAGACTGCCTGTTCATGGCAGGATTAAGTCTAGAACTCCATAGGAGATTCTTTATACTAAGGACATTTCATTAAATAAATTCTAAGAAGAATTTTTCGTAAGAATTAGATGGAAAGTGTTAGAAGGTTTTTGAGAAGCTTCTAATGTTTTCCATTTCAGATTCCTCTAGATGCGACAGAAATATAACTATCAGGATGGTATTTTGCATATGAAGTATCATTTTATTCCCACTTTATTCTCAGTTTGCAGGAATGTAATTTATAGTACAATGTGTAGAGCAACAGTAAAATTGGCTTCAAGATGTGATTCAGTCAATCTCATTTTCCTTTGACTCTTGTAAAAACAATTGCTGAAATTGTCCTTTTCTCACATGACCCAAAGAATTTACCATTAATTTCACTCCTACATGTTCTTTGACACCATAAGATCTTTTAACTCTCATAGGATTCCATTCCTATTCAGTGGTTGACATTCTAATAGGGTGTAACTAATGTGCCAGATAATCCAATCTTCCCTGTAAACCTCACCCAACACAGATTTACTCCAAGCTCTAAATATCTGGCAGAGGCAATGGGCTAAATTCATTTTGTATATTTATTTATTTATTTACATTTATACCCCACCCTTCTCTAAAAGCTCAGGGTGGCTTACAAAATACTATTAAGACATTTAAAATACACCACCACCCCGCCCAAAACCCAACATTCTCCAACCCCCCAACAACCACCATCCACCTAATCCCTCTCCCTGTCACTGCCCATCAAAAGTTTTACACTGCATTCGAAAGATGCTCAGGCCCAGACTCAGAGGAACTTCCAGGGGAAGGGAGTTCCACAACTTCAGGGCAGCAACCGAGAATGCCCTCCTGTGCGCCCCCATCAAACGAACAAAATTAACAGGGGGAACCCACAGGAGGGCACCCCAGGCAGATTGCAGGGGCTATGGCAGAACACGGTAGGAAAGGTCGTCTTTCAGACACATGGGTTCCAAGTCGCTTAGGACTTTAAAAGTCAAAACCAGCACCTTGAATTGTGCTCAGTTTGACTCAGTGGAGTTATGCCCATTTCCTTCTGGACTCAATTAGGTCCTTAAATAATGCTATGCTACTGATGTCTCTTAAATTAAGCTCTGTATTAAATCTCCATTACAGTAGATGATAGTTTCTCATTGCTACAAGCAATGAGTGCAAAACACAATGGCTGCTACCTCAGTGCCTGCCTTGCCTATCATAACAGCCTACATAATAATATGCCATCAAGTCATTAGCAATTTTGCACAGATAATAGGATACCTGGATTCCTCACTAGCTCATTGTTGAGTTTTTGAATTTAAAAAAGAAGAAAAAGAAATGGTATAGGATACTTGTGCCAGACATAAATTAATCTGCAGTAGCCAATGTACAGAATCTGCCCCCAAATAAGCAAGGTACTTGCTCCATTTAGGTACTTGCTAATACAATATTATCTTCTGTAATTTTTCTAACATTTAAAAACGGAATCATTATTGAACATTCTCAGATTTTGAGAACTCCTCAACATCTTTGTCTGCTACACTGCATAAAAAGAGCATGGAGTATGAAGCATGTCGGTGTCCAAAGTGTACGTCATTGAAAATCCAGAGGATCCAATACTACAAACAACCATATACAATTATACGGTTTGTAGTGGTGTTTGTGGAAGTGTTAGTTCCCTCTCAGGTAGTCAGTGGATGAAACCAAACATGACGAGTTTTTGCTACTGCCTGCTATGGCTCACCTGGGCCGGGGACTCACCATCACATTGGTTTCTGCACCACCAGATATGGGCCTGATGCTTCTCCAGCACAGTTAGGTGGCTGGCCCAGATGTGGTCGCCCAGATGATCCTGGGTCCACAGCCCAGGACAAAGGCCACCAAAGTGAGCCATAGTGGTCCCATGCATTTGTTCGCACCCCAGACCCCACTGCAGGGGGACCCATCATGGTGGGTGTGGGGGGTGCATAGCAGGCCCATCTGGCCACATGTTTGTTCCATTCCCTACTGGGGGTGGGTGGGTGGAGGAGTGCTCATGCCCCGACCTGGCCCCGCCATTCTCCCTCGCCTGGTTGCCATGGTGTTATGGGAGTGAGGAATTTCCCCTGGGTTCCCTTGCACACACAATTCAAGTTTGGACTGGGCTGTGAATTACCAAATAACAAACCTGGGAAAAGGAGGCCAGTATTCATTATTTGGTAACAAAATTCATTAATAAAAGAAAAACACCAAAAAGATTTTGTTTGGTTTTGATTTAAGCTAACCAATAAATTAAAACAAACAAATAATAATATTAATTAAAGAATCAAATAGGCAAAGATGAAAAAATGAAAGCTAAAGTAATTGAACTGAAGTTTGAAGTTCCCAAAACCAGTGGATCCAAATTTGAGTATTCGACTATTCGTTGAAGAAAATGAGTTCATGATTTTTTTAGAATTCAAAATGCATGATTTCTTTCATCTCTGGTTGAACTGAGAAGTTTAATTTATTGCATATCATGGCAATCATAAACACTCCCACATTCCCACCTTATGGGACAGGACAGGATCAGGGAATATGATGGGAGCTGGGGGAAAACAACAGGGAACGGATACCCCATTTGTGACCTGTTGGGTGATTCTCCCAAGCCACTGTGATTGGCCACTGTCGGAGACAGGATGCTGGGCTAGATGGACCATTGGTCTGACCCAGTGTGGCACTTCTTATGTTCTTATGTTCATCCCCAGTACTCCTGGCTTCCTGCAAACCTGTATTTCCTCCTCTCACTCTTCCCACTCTTTTGCTACAGATGGCAGATCTCTTCAGTTGCTTATATCCTCTGTTTCACAAGGGTCACTAATTGCTTTCTTGACTAGAGCTATCAATTCCTTACCAATAGGCAATACTGCTTAAAGTATGCAAATGCAGGTGGAAGTTTGGAGGCTAGTACTTAATTTACATACCAGAAGAGCCTATCCCAGGATATGTAAATGATCTGCAAGTTTGGAAGCCTGAAAAGTTAATTGCATATGAAAAAAGCAAATTCTTGGTCATATTGGTGATTTTTCATATTATTATGGGATCTGATTATAAAATCGAATTGGACATATTTGCAGTTCCTTTCTCCTAGCCAGGCAGGCATTTCAGTCAACAAAATCAGCTACCCTGACAATGGATGGTTTCTCATACTTCTGTGTCTGGTCTACACACAGATGTTCTATGCTTCTTTTTCTCTGAGAGGAGGAGGTCTTCTTTTCATTTCTTTCCTATTCCCTAACCCTTCCTCTCCTCTCCTTTCACTTTCTTAATTTCTGCATTCTTTCTCCATTGGGAAATGTTATCTCACTTTGGGCAGCCTTATCTCACCATAGGCAACGTTACCATGCGATGCCGTGGTTCATATGCCCGGTGACTGCCATATGTTCACCCCGGGGCAGGTAACCAGCTAATACATGATGCGTCCTCAGAAAAAGGCCGGGGATGCAGTGAACAGTAAGCTTGCCCAAATTGGGATAAGGCTCCACAAACTTGTTTTAAAGGCCTGCCTCCCATGTGACAGGGCTGTGCAGCCTTGCCATGAGGTAGGATCTGTGGATCGGGCCCAGAGAAGTGTGCTCCTCCCCCCCCCACCTAACAGCTGATCACAGGAGGAGCGGAGTCTGGGAAGAGCACATGCCCTCTTCCCCACCACCTAACAGCTGATTGTAGGGGAGGGGGTGTGGCAAAACACAGCATGGGGGTGCGATACAGCTGAGCCACCCACCTCACTGTGTACGTCCAGATCTCTAACCTGGGGTCCGCCACAGCTGGCAAACCCCAGAAAAACCTAGTTTTTGTTGCCACCACCTGGGTTCCAGAAATCAGAGGGGATCCACACAACCCAGGATATGTGAAGCCCAGAGGTTTATAAGCCCACAGCTTCCCAAGGCACCCTAGTCCCCTTTATCTAGTGTTCTCCCCCTTCCCGGAGGCAGAACCCTTGGAGCAACCAAGAGGTGCTTATCTTGGTCAAAAGCTGTCTTGGCTAAAAGAGCCAGAGGGGAATTCCTTTCTCCCTCTTTAGTAGCTAATGCCTTCCAGGCGAAGGGAGGCGTTCTTTGCAAGTAAACACACACACGCCCAGTGGAGTTAAGAATAGAAAAAACTTAGACTTTACTTATAGGGTTAAGAAGGTACACAAGGGTAAGAAAGCAAGATAAGTCATTAAGCAAGCCCCAGAGTCCGGTTTGAGGGGTACAAGGACCCTTTTTGAATTTGTAACTGCCTAAACTGTACTGGTTCAGGCAGGCAATCTGGGTGCATATAACTCCATGTACAGATAATTTACATGGGACTCAGTCCTTAGTTCCGATCTGGCAGAAGCCCAGATCTTGTTGATGTCAGAGCAGGCAGGAAGAGGCAAGAGAGACAAGAAGGGGCGGTTTGTCCCTTTTAAGGTCCTATCTCCTTTCTGCTGAGATTGGTGTGTGGGAGGTCACCTGGTCTGTGACCAGTCCAAGGCAGGGAGGTCTCTGCCCCACTATGTGGTAACAAACCAGTCACTCAGTTCAGGAATGTTAGGAATGTGGCTAGGTTACCATGTGCTCACAAGAGAAAGGAGGTCAGGTTGCACCTTATTCAGGAATGCAACACTGTCCTGCTAGGGTCCCTCTAGAGGCAAAGGCAGGGGCATAAGGCTTTTTGCCACAGGGGGCCTGGGAAGAACATGTGCACCCTCTTCCTGGGCCCCCTCCCCATATCAGCTGTTGGGCAGGGGAGAGGGGCATGCACGCTCCTCTCAGGCTCCCCTTCCCCATGATCAGCTATTAGGCGGGGGAAGGAGAACGTGCTCCTCCACCCACCCCCAACAGCTGCCTAGTGGCAGTGGGACTAATCCTACCAGGAGTCTGGGCATCTAGCCCCATATGGCCAGTTCCTCAGCTCACCCTGGGCCATGGAGGGGCTGGAGATGGCCTCAGCAGAGTGAACTGTACAGCCAGCTCTTCCCGTCAGCCCAAAGTGTGGTGGCTGCGCTTGTCCATGATGGGGTGCATGGGGGATCAGACCTCAGCTCATGTGGATCCACCCATTGTTTTTCACATAGCTTTGGTCTATGCTTTATATTTTTCCCTATTCACTGATACTTTCCTTTCTTTATTTGTTTACGTTTTCTTTTTTGCCCCAAGTTGGATTTAAACCTTTTGCACATTTTAACTTTGTTAAGACTTAAACTTAATAAAATCAAAAAGTATAGGAATATTATCTGGAGTTTAACTCTGAATTTGAATATTTGTCATAGGAAACATACAAAAATTTGGTTTGTGAATTTGGAAATCCCTAGTCATTTATTTATTTATTTATTTTAAAAAAATTATATCCCGCTTTTCCTGCCACAGGCAGCCCAGAGTGGTTAACAGCCATACAAGTATACATATAGTATAAACCAATTTAACACACATTAAAACATAAAAATAATAAAACAGGGAAAGAAACCCCAACCCTCCCCCATACTCCACCCACCCTTACCCCTCTCCCTCGCCAAATGCCTGATGGAACAGCCAGGTTTTACAGTTCCTACGAAAAGTCGGGAAGTCCGGGGCCAGACGGGCACCCACCGGGAGGGAATTCCAGAGGCGCAGTGTGGTCACCGAGAATGCCCTATTCTGCGTGGCCCCCTGGGAAACCCGGGGGACCTCCAACACTGTGCCCCCAGACAACCGCAGGGGCCGATCTAGAACCCGGGGAGTGAGGCGGTCTCGCAAATTAGCAGGGCTCAGGCAGTTTAAGGCTTTACAGGTTAAAACCAACACTTTGAATCAGGCCTGGAAGACTATTGGCAGCCAGTGCAGAGATTGGAGCACTGGTGTAATGTGCTCCCGACAGCCCAACCCCACCAAGAGGCGGGCCACCGCATTCTGCACCAGCTGCAGCCTCCAAGTCGTCACCATAGGTAGCCCCACGTAGAGCACATTACAGTAGTCTAACCAAGAGGTAATAAAAGCATGGATGATCGTGGCCAGGTCAGGAACCGAAATCAGCGGCCGAAGCTGCCACACCAGATGTAACTGGCAGAAGACACTCCTCACAGGAGCATCCACCTGGACATCCAGGCAGAGCTGCACATGAGGAGCACCCCCAGGTTCCGTACCAGTTGAACTCTACTGACAACTGGTTTCTTCTTCAGTTTTATTTGACAATCAACATTGAAAGGTTACAGTGAAGAGATATTTTGGAAGAGAAATGTTGCAGTCATTCAAATCCCTATACATATATTCAGTATGCAAGTTAAATCAAAGATCTGAAACTGCAATACTGATGTTAATGTGCAGGCTAATTGAAGGTCTTACATGAATCCATAAGCAGTATTGCAAAATTGATTAAAATTGCCATATGAAAGGTACACTAAGCCAATGCTCTTTTCTCTGTTGGTTAGTTTCTTGATGAGATTCAGCAGAAAAAAGAAATAAATTAAGTAGCGGGGGCAAATGGCAGTAGCAAAAACTCCTCAAAACTCAAACTCTCTTGCTTTAACTCAGCAGAGCAAGCACTCTCTGTACTGTCAATGCTCTATAATGCTCTTTGAATATTTTATGCGTATACAACACACACACACACAAAGAAACCACAATATACATTCTGAGATCAGTTTGTACCCAAAGATCAATTGCACTCACCTCTAAATTTCCAAATGCTTTCAACAGCAGACAAGAAACAGCAAACAAGTCAAAAGATGAGTTATATTTGTCGCCCAGTGTAATGTCTTTTTTCATGTTGGTGTTTTAAGCTATTGAATGCTGGCATTTCAAGAGGGTTACGTCGCACTGCTAATCTATTTCTTATAGTCAAGATAATGTGCAAAATCTTGGTGCAAGACGTGAAGTATGCACATCCACCTGTCATTTGTTTGTTTTGTTTTTTAATACTAGAAAGTCAAATATTGGAATATCGGTTTCCACTCAGTAGTTGGTTTCAACTCCAAGATGAGATGGACGAGCAAAGGATAAATTCTGTTACTTTTGGATTATTTTATTCTACTCGATTCTAATGACACAATAACCACCTAGCTATGGCTATGAGAGAAACAGCCTATCACTGGGGCTCTGATTCATGCCCCAAATATTTGGCCCTCTCACTTCTGTTCAACACTCTGCTAAACATCCACCTTGTTCATCCACCTTGCTACCTCTGCTCTCCTCCCTCCACTGGCTCCCTCTCCTTCTTTGCATCCAGCATGTATACTCCTTGTCTTCACCTTCAAGGCTCTACATGGCCATGCTCCTCCCTACCTATATTTCTGTCCTCATTTCTTGCTATGTCCCCAACTGGGAACTTCACTCCCCCTCGGCCACCACTGTCACCAGCTCCAGATTCTCTTGCTTCCTAAACCTTCTTTGATCCTTCTTTCATGCTGTGTCCCCTATGCCTGTTTTTTTGGTATTTGGTTATTTTAACTGTGATTTTTCGGTTGTTTTAGTGTATTTTATCTTGTATTTTAAAATGTTGTTAGCTGCCCCAAGATGCTTGTAGCAGGATGGGGTGGCATATAAATTCTAAAAATAAATAAATAAGTAAATAAATAAAACTCCCTCCCTGAACACAGACACTCTGTTCCCTCCCTCGTAACCTTAAAAATCCTCCTAAAAATCTGTTTCTTCTGTTAGGCTTTTTTGTTCTCCACACTCACAGAGTTTTCTTGTTTATACCTTTCCTTATCCTGTCTGTCTATAACTAAGCCAAGTGAATGCCCCTGAATGTACCCTGTCTCTCCCTATGAAGGTGTCCCTCGACTTTCCTGTCTTTCTAGATTGTAAGACAGGGACATATCCCTCCCCAAGTCAGGGACATATCCCTTATCACAACAGTACAGCACATTGCTGGCATAATTATTCATCACCATCATAATTTACAGAAACAACTACTACTAAAAATCAAAGTCTGTCCCATCAGCGTGGTGTGGTTAAAGCACCCCAATTTCTATGGTTAAGGTACAGGAAGGAGTGATGCAGTCAGATTTGCATCTTAACCACCTTTGACTTTCCCCTGTCCAATAGATCCAGGTCCCCAACCCCAATCCAGGTTCTCTCATTACAGCTGTGTGCATTGGAGATGGTCATCCAGTGTCAGACCAAGTGGTACTTGAACCCATGATCTTCTGGGATGCAGCTATCACCACAACAAATAACAAAAGAAAAAAATAAAGTATGCATGACTTAAAGTTAAGCATGAAAGTATGTCTCTATAGAAACTAGGTTTGGTCTGCTCCTTATTGGAGTAAGCTAAAACATTTCTAGAAATAACATAACAGGTAACAGCAACCCCTCTTCGCCCTCAGACTTTAACTATACACTCGATTTTAAGTATATTCAAGAAATTTCTTACAATCATCTCTAGTGGCTCCTTCTTGCCATACACCGGCTTCACAGGATATTGAAAAGCAATCAGGGCAAGATTTTAAAACACACATAGGATTACGCTGAAGGGATAGCCACAGGGCTATTTATATCTCAAATTAAATTCAAGCGTTTCATTAACATAATGGAAATGCTAACAAATAATATTACTGGAGAGCTTATTTATTTGTAGGAATATGGTTAGAGTGAAAACATCTTTCTATTCAGGGTTTTATCTATTGTGTCAATTTTTAGTGTGACTTGAATGTTTCACTTTTCCCCAACATTTCTTTTTTTACTTCTACATGTGGGGTTTGTGTGTGTTTTTTTTTTAAAAAAAAAAATCAGCTCGGCTTATTAACCGCTTTCTGCAAATCCTATTGATATCAGCATTTAAATTTGGGAAATCTGGGACATTAAAAAAAAGCATTATTTTGATTTTGTTACTCCATCTCTTAATATCTGAAGGGCTTAAATAATTCATGCAAATTTCTAAGTGTCTATATGGTGTAATAGATGGTTTCTGAAAGTTTTCCACTGCCTGTAGGAAATACAGGGAGGAAAAAGATCAGTGTGTTATCCCTGTGCAAGGTGTACCAAACCAAATGTTTGTGGTAGTGTTGTGTAAAGTTTACCAAACCAACTAGGTAAATGTACTGTAACAGTGAGTTGTGTAATGTTATATAAAAAGATGTGAACACAGAAAGCTAATAGTTAAGAAGAAATTCCATGCTCTGTCTCCACTGAAGTCAGTGGGATGTTTATTAATATTTTTTTATGAGCCCAGAATTTCATCCTTCTGTAACAAGGCAGTGCCCTATTTGCTCCACTTATCACACAGGTCCTTCCTCTTGTCCCAGTGGTGAATGCATTGCTATCCACTCTCAAATCAGGCCAAACACTGCTACTACAACCACTCTCCTTACAACCATTCTTCTTAAAGTGTGCTTTATTTAACAAGTGTTCATGGTCCTTAGACAATGTTCCTATACTTTCTTCCTTGAGGATTTATGGAAACTTGATATACATGCCCCCGCCACCACCACCCCACCCCCCGGCCCGGCACATTGCCTGCCAGCCAGTTCCCCTTCTGTGTTAAGTCAACTGCCGGTTCTCAGGGGTAGCGCCGTGGACCACAAAGCTGGCTCCTTGGCTCCCTTCCACTGGACCTTCAGGCAAGCCCCTTCTGAGCCATAGCCCTCTGGCTTGCTGCCTCTCTGAGGTGATTTTGCAGGAGCTTTCCAGGTCGTCTACCGTTTCTAACTGAGATTCAGCTGGTTTGCAGAGCCATGCCCACCTGGAGCCAGTCAGCTTAGCTTCTTAACTGGCTTCTTAGCTTGGCTACTTAAAGGGCCAGGTGTCTTTTGGAGTCTACGGTATATCCCTCAGGGATGGTCCAGGCCCTAGAGGGATTTAAAGTAACTCTGTCACACCCTCATTAGAACTTAGTGCTATATGAAATGCTTAAATATTTGAAAAATCTGGCTTTTGTTTTGGAAATAGTGTCATTGAACAGCCAAAAGTTGTGTCTGCTTCTCCAGTTTTGCTTTGTACATGTCCATTTGCTGGCACCCAATGGGCACCCAAACAGTAATAAGTCTGAAACTTATAGTTAACAAATATTAGGTGGGACAAGTAAATCTACTAGATGAGGGCAAGCCACCTGAAATTGAATCCCGACAAGATGGAGGTGATGCTGGTGGGGAGGGCCGAGGGAGTGGTGGCCTCCATCGTTGTTGGGGTACACCCTTCCTTAGTTCTCCAGGTTTGCAGTCTGGGGGTGATCGTCAATTCACAGCTCCGCATGGATGCCCAGGTGACAGCTGTGGTGAGGAGTGCATTTACTAAATTACATCTGGTACAATGGTTACAGCCATATATCTCAGACTGCGACCTTGTCACCATCATCCATGCCTTCATCACCTCAAGGCTTGATTATTGTAAAGTGCGCTACATGGGGCTACCCAAGGTAATGTTCTGGAGGCTGCGGCTGATGCAGAATGTGGCGGCCACCCTCCTTACGGGGACGGGCTGCCAAGAGCACATAACATCAGTGCTCCATTCTCTCCACTGGCTGCCTATAGCGTTCCAGGCCCGGTTCAAGGTATTGGTGCTGACCTATAAAGCCCTATATGATCTGGGCCTCATCAACCTGCAGGACTGCCTCACTTCCCAGGTTCTGGAACAGCTGTTGCAGTCGACGGGGTGTGTGTGCCTTTTTGGAGGTTCCCTGTGTTTGGTGGGGGCCACATTGGAGAGGGCATTCTCAGTTGCCACACCTCTAATGTGGAATATCCTCCCGGCAGAGGTTCGTTTGGCCCAGGACCTTCCCTCCTTCAGGCATCAATGTAAAATCTGGTTGTTCTACCAGGAATTTGGTGAGAGACACAGGTAGGGGGAGGGGTGGTGTTGGGTTGGAAGAGTATGATAAATTGTTGTTTTAATTGTATTTTATGTATATTTTATATTGGTTGTGTTGTACGCCACCCTGAGCTGCTTTGGCAGGAAGGGGAAGGAAATTAAATTTTATATTGAATGAATAAATAAATAAATAAATAAATATAAATAAAGTCACACATAATATAAAATCCGATTTTAACTGCTTGACCTGTTAGATTTAGATGTTACTTGTGAGCATGGCCGCACTTTTTGTCCCCACTTTTGTCCCCGGTTTATCCCCAGGTTTGACATCTGTTTTCAGTTCAATCCTCCAAAGTGGGGAGACTATAACATCCAATTTTATATTACATGTGCACATGATCCCAGTTTTCTTAGTCCTCCAAGGATAATAGAAAATAAAATAAAATCAAGCAAATCAAAATGGTAACAAACAAGTTGAGGGGAAATGACACACAGGAAGTGTGTGGATGGGGGAGAGTCGAATCACAGTTTGCACGATGGGATAGCTTCTGGGCAACTGTCCCAACCCTGGATTATGCAAATTATTATCCAACTCCAATTACCGTGTGTGTGCACATGGTAATTGGGGCAAAGTGGGGATTGGAAATTGGATTTTAAAACACACAAACTTGGATTTTATGTTATGTGTAAGTTATTGTAGCAGGGGCAGGGTACTTAACCCTCATCTTCTGTGTTGGGGGGAAAAATGACATTACATGGATCTTGGGGTAGATTTCTACCCCGTCCTTTGGCACTTAAATTGCTTGAATGTGCAAACTAACAAAAGATATGATGGGGTAGATTTCTAACCAATGCCAGAGTAAAAATCTACCCCATGGTAAACGCATTGAGGTAGATTTCTACCCCCAGGGCTTTTTAGTTCACAAAACAAAAGCAAACAAGCAAACAAATGGTTAATGGTAACCAACTTTCTTTTGGAGTTATTGTGTACCTGTGTACAGGCGACCATGTCCTAAAAGGGCAAAGTTGGAGAGCCACTAACTTGCAAGTTTTATCAAGAGATGTACGCCCGGCATAGGAAAATACCCCAAGACAGAAGATGAGGGTTTTAATGAAGCCTGATCCCTTAAGAGGAGGTAGCACCAACCCAGAGGACCTAGCCAATGAGGTGGCATAGGATGGCACCTTGAGGTGCCTCAGCTGGGCCAGCCTCCAGAGCCTAGCAACCACGGGCACAATCCTATGCAGTGCATGTACTGCAGGCAAATGGTACGTACACACTATGCAGCAATAGCGTGCAAATAAAGGGCATGTGTCCAGTGGAGTATGCACCTGAGGGCCCTATGGAATTGGTGTGCACTCTTTACTTGTGCACCATTGCTGTGCAACATTGCACAACTTTGCACACACATGTGTACCAGTTGGACGCATTGCATAGGATTGCATCCTAGGTACCTGAATGAAACCAGTTGAGCTTGGGCATGGTTGAACCAGCCCAGAAGCCTAATGAGAGATGCAGACCTTCCTTATGGGGGACAGCCCAAGGAGAGAGGCAGCTCTGGTCATTGGTGAGAAGCTGATGAGAGTCTGTGGGAGAGCCAGAATTTGGCAGGGCTTGGCCCAAAGCTGGCTACAGGAGTTATAGGGTATTTTTAGATGTGATGATACCATGGGTGGCCACGCTTTAAGCCACATCACCACCTGCGGTGCCGTCACATCTGATCCCATCTGCCAGATGTTTCCATGGGCAGGATCAGGACTGTCCCCTGACCGTGACAAGGTTTAATCCACGCTGTAACTTGGGTCCCTGCCAAGTCACAGCATGGACTAAGTGCTGCGATGGTCCAGGAAGGGCTCCCTGGACCAGAACAGCCTAGGCTGTCACATGTGATGGCCTGCTCTACCTGACTCCAGTCTGGGGCCAGAGTTGTTCCAGGCAGGCGCGGCCGACCGTTAAGGAGGCGGGCAGACTGTGCTCAGCAGACCACGGCTGCACATCGCCCTGCCCTCTAGGGATGTGCAAACGTGGTTCGGAAGTTCAGAGTTCGGCCCAAACTCAGCCTGTTTGGATGACCGAACCGAATGCTCGAACTTACCAACAGTTCAGAAAAGTTTGGATGAGTTCGGATGAGTTCTGGGGCGGGAAAAACGTGACTTTGGGTGGGAAAAACATGACTGGAAGGGGGAGGCAGCTGAGGAACAGACTTCCTGGCACCAGGGGTGGACACCAGGGGTGGTTTCAGGGCCAAAAATATGGATACAAAAAAAATTTCGGTTTCGGTACCGATAGCACTTTTTTGAATGTTTAGCCGAGTTCAGCCAAATCAAACTGCGCCGAACCGCACAGCCGAACCCAAACTCGGGTTTCAAACTGAACGTCCAAACATCCGAACATCTGAACGGCATTCTGTTCGCCCATCCCTACTGCCCTCTCCTCACCCCCTTCCCAGCCCAGGCTGCCAGCATGTCTGTTCAGCAGCCAGACCCTGCCCAGCGTGAGGGCCCTCACCCTGGGGAGGATCAAAGCATCTGAAAACACCCATAGTATATGGCTAGCAGAGCCTGGGAAAAGGATCCGACTGACAGGACTCAGTAAGGGAGAAGCTTCCTAAACTGGGATGGACTTGTATATATGTATGGGAATACTGGTGTTGGTATACTAATAAAGAATACATTTAAATGAGATCTCACTTGGATCTCAGTCCTGGGCGGGCGGGGGGCGAGACTGGACCCTGATGAGATTTACCCCTCAGGACCACCACCCACTTACACTCATGATGCTAACTATGGTTTCATCTTCAAAGCACTTTGCTGGTACAAGCTCTAGTCACTGAAATCAGGCCTGAGGTGGCTCGGAACATTGAGAAATGGAGACTAAATTATTGTATCCATGCCAGGTCTACTGTTACAGGGCCCACTCCAACACCCACTGAAGTTCAATGAGAATGTTCCATTAGCTTCAATGGGCATTTGGGCTAGAGCTGTTGAGAGAGTGAGAAAGGCAAGCATGAGAAAAGAACCAAAGTGATTAAAGTTGAGGTAATTAAGAATGAGCGTTCAAGATTGTGGACAACAGAACAATGCCTGTAACTATCATGCATTTAAATTCGAAGCCTATTGACTATGGGCTTGAGCTAGCTCTCAGTAATGGAAAACTTTCCAATTACTACAGTGGAAAATACAGGGTTTTAAATTATGCTGAATTATGGTATTTTTTTCTACAGACTCATATTTTCACTAGGAAAAGTTCCCACTTCAAGGTCACCTCCTGTATTATCAGTTTGACAGTGGTGGCTTTAAAGTACATTATAAATAACTTTGGAGAATTTCTAATATTTAATTTTGTTGAAAAGACTAATAATACCATTTGCTTTGCGCCAACATCCTATTTGATGCTAGACAAGACACAAGTAGAAAAACGTTCCAATAATTCAAGGAGCTAACACCTGAAATACTTGTAGTTCCTAAGCTTGTATGCGCCTCTCCAATTGAGGAGGCACCTCCTAGTTTGATAGGTCATGAGCAGAGTAAAAAGGCATGATTCTTTCTCACCTACTTTCCCTTATTGTTAGCATGGTTCCTTCCAGTTCTGGCATTTATCAATAGTTCAAAGAGCTTATCTATGTTGACCCCTACTATCCTGTTAGCATCATGAGGACTTCAATCGCACCTTCTTTCACAACCATCCTTTTTCTAACGAGTGAAATCTCGTTTTCATCTAGCCTTCTGACCTAAGGTAACCCTCCCACCCCATTTATCATCAGTGTGTGGATCTTTTCTTTGTCCTTGATGCCTTTTTATGCCAGTCTTCTGACGGATACTACGGGTAGCCAAATTTTGCTTCTCGGTTGAATTTTTTTTTTATTGTCCTCAATGGGAGTTGGGCAGTGGGCACTGATAGCTGACAGTGGTATTTAGTCTTTGGAATCTTTGTGGGAATGTCTGTCTGTCTGGGGTGTAGCGAATACTTCATTTAGTACTTGTGGGTAAAATCTGCATTTTGGGTCATTTCATCAGACACCCAATGGGTTACCTGGACCCCATTAGGGGCCTGAATGCCCCTCCCCCCCAATCCATCCCAGAAGTGGACTTTCAGATTTTCCAGGATTTTCTGGGATACTGATCCCAGCTCCTGCCAGCACTCATGCGCTCTCTGGGCTGACTCATCTGCCCGCTGCTCCTCTTGGACCACTGCTCAGCTAAGCCGGGTTCTTCTCAAACCTTTTTTCTGAGTTGGGGGAAAGTGAGGAGGCCTCTCCCAGCGCGTCAATCCATCACTTCTGGCCAGAGAATCAATGGGAATGCAGTACACCATAGTCCCTTTAGCAGGGGTGTGTGCGGGTTGTGCATGCATTGCGCAGGTCATGCGGAGAGTGCATGGGTGCAGGTAGCCCATCGGATCAATTTGGGTACCCAAGATTCAACAGGGCAACCAGTTGCACATAATCTAATCTGATCTAATCTAATCTAATCTATCTATTACAGAGGCGCGGTAGCACATCTATAGTTAAGGTGAGCATCACTCTCTATTATAACCCTCCAACATCCTATAGCCCCTAAAATTGAGTTGGTTAGCTGAGTTGGCTTGGTTGGCTAGTTGAGTTGGCTTGGTAGTTTGTTGTGATGGTGGTTTGGGTAAGGGGTGGCATCTGTCCAATTGTGGAGGAAATTGGCTGAGAAACAGGAGTTATGGAGGTTTGTTTGCAGGAGTTTTTCTTCTTCATTTTTTGGCAACCGTGAAATTGACAAGATTTGTGGTGCGGTGGTCAGTTCTAAGGCATGCAAAGGGGATACAAAATTCAACTGCGGGGGTGGGGTGGGGGCGTGATGTGAAATACGTTTGTTTAGGTTTGGATTTCTTTCATGTTGAAAAACCCATGTTAGGATATGGCTCGAACTCTGGAGCCTCTGTGCTGATAGAATACTGTGATATCATCCTGGATAACAGTCTCCCTGCTAGGAATTGCACAGCTCTGTTATGCAGAGGGGGGGGAGCCACCTTATTAGCTTTTCTTAGTGCTGCTCCCATGCCAGGAGCATGGGCAGAGGGGTAGGGACATCTAACACTGCCCCCCCCACACACATCCGCCCGCCCAGCTGCCTCTGTCTTACTCATTTCTGGCATCGACATTTGGAGTCCACGCCACCAGCCCGTGTCGTGCTGCATGCTGGGGCTGGCGTATGAACGCGGGGGACCCAACAGTTTAAAAAACAAAGGCGCCCGCTCCAGCACCGGCAGCTGCTGCTGCTTCAGCTCCGGTAGCAGCGACAGCCCTAGTCCTCATTCTGCCACCTCCCTCCCCTCAGTGCAGGGCTACTGCCACACTGAGCCTCATCAAAGAGCCAAAGAGGGGGATGGAGGCAGCGAGAGCGTAAAACATCCGGAGGACAAAGGAGAAGCTACCGCAGCCCTAGCAAGGCCACTGCTCGCAGGAGTATCCGCCCCTCCCCCTGCCGCTTGGGCATGCCCCACCGACACCATCCCAGACATCCACCCTGCCCCCCTCTGTTCCAAGCTGCTGCCCCTGTTCCCGCCTGAGACTCCAGTTCGGGCCAGACTCTGGGCGCTTTTAAACGATCCCACTCACAAGCGATCTCACAAGCGGGATCGTTTATTCTGCCGCATCTCCCCCCCGCCTTCCTCTCTAGGACGGGTCTGATGTTCAGAAGAGCATCAGACCCGTC
>QEPC01001524.1:1726517-1738917 GCA_003113815.1 Sphenodon punctatus
ATATTTCTGAGTGTCTGAGGATCGGTTCTGAGTGTTTGGCCCGTCTTCAGTAACTTGGCCGAATACTCGATACTCAGTACTCATTAAAATACTCGGTAAAATAAAACTGAGTACCGAGTATTTTCTCAGTATTGAGCTCCCTTATATAGGACTAGGAAACTCCCAGATTCATAAGCCCTGCTTCCCTCCCACCTATGCTTTCTTGCTGCCTCCCTCTTTCCCTCCCAGGGTTATTTCAGGACACAGCCCGCCTCTTGCCGTTGTGAGCTGTTGACTCAGGAGCGGCTTGTGTCCTTCTCAGTTTAAACTCCACTGCAAGTCAGACCTTAGAATGTTATAATCGTTTAGATGACCAGGAAGCGAATACTCTAATACAACATCACTACAGTGGTTGTCTAAACACAGATATCGGACTGATAATGACGATGATGTCATCTGACAACTCAGTTAAGAACATTATGGGGTGGTAGTCTAAAACCAGTAATACTAAGGAAACCGTACTCAAACCATTTACTCCGAATAGTCTTAATCATTTCAGTGGGACTCCTCAAGGGTAAATGACTTGAGGACTGCAGGACACGAGCTCAACAGGATACAAAACAAGAATTGTGTCAATTATAAGGAACATGAGAGCTTTCTAAGTGGTGTGATAAGAATAAGGAAGGATGTAAAATCATTTTAATACAGACCATAAGTAACCTCTAAATGTCAAGAATGGGGGACACTCTGTTCAGGTTTTTCAATGTTTGTTCACTGTGGCATTTCTTACGCTTTGTTATAAAATGTCTGGTATTTCAGTAGCAGAGGTTGTATAGTGGTCTACATTGTGGTGGGGGAATGCCTGAGGGGCCAGTTTAAAAATTCAGGTCTGCATAGATGTTGGACACAGGAGTGCATAAGCGATATGCTTAGGAAAAAGAGAATCCAGATCATGGATCTGACCCATGCATGTCTCCTATCCTCCAGTGGTTTTAGACGAGATGCTACCATGCATGGCCACCCAGTAACCATTCATCCGACTGCCTATCTGACGGTGGAGTGGGGCATGCACACTCCTGTGAGCCATGGAGCATGCACTCATGAGGCACTGCTAAAAAATCTGGTGTGCCCGGTGTGGGGCAAATGAAAAAGTGTGTGACAACGGGCACTCCACCCACACATCTCCTGCCCATATGAACTGGGGCAGCCACCCACACCAGCAGACAGAACCCACACTAAGAGGCACTGTGGGCAGGGGACTTGGCCTTTTCAAGTCACAGGAACTGGCCATGGTCCAAGGCAAGGGAATATGAGATGGCTACCTTGGGATCCGCCCATTAGAAACCCTCCTCACTCACTCCACCTGAGTGGCTGTTCTGCAGCTGTGCCACTCAGTGGCCAAAGACCCCCGCTCCCCAAGTCTTGCTCATTTAACCCTCCCATCACTTTGTGTGTATGCCTTCCTCTCTGCTCCCTTCCCCATAGCTCTTTCTTTCCATGCTTGCGGGTAGGACTGGATCAAGGAGCAAGATCAAAGCACTGGAAAGAGGCCAAATAAAGCTAGCTTTGGGCGATTTTTGCCCCATGCCTACTATTTCCCACTTCCCATGGAGATGCACCATTGGCCAGATTGAGTATGGAAGTTCCTATTCTTATAGCGTTGCTGGGTCAACATTGGAAAAATAAGGGTCAGTGTAGGACTGTGAGTTTCTGAAATAAGGAATGCCCATTAGTTATCTGGAGTAACAGGGTTCTGAAATAAGTGATGTTCCTTTAAAACAATGGGTGCGTGTTTTAAAAATCTGCGTCCATGCATGGCTCTCCACTGTCCATGCATCCAAGTGCTCATTTGGATTGGTGCATGGGGAGGCGCGTCCCCATGATTCACATACCGACCACCCACAGTCATGGATGGAGCACTCCTGAAAAATCTGGAGTGCCCTGTACAAGCCAGGGTGGCCTCATTCGTGGATAGTCCCATGCGTGGTTGCCTGTCTGTCACCCCACGCACCGACCACAGACTCCCCCTCCCACTGCTCTCATTTAAAAACACCCAGTGATTCCCAGACTTGGAAGAGTGACACCCTGGGGAAGCGCCAATTAATTTTAGGGGTGATGCAAGGCTGGGCAAAAGTCAGAATCAGGAGAGAGCAGGCAACAGTGGGCATGTGCAGCTGTCTCCGTCTCAGTGTCCAGATGGTTGCACATGTACCACCTCTTTCTTCCCAGCTATGTTCTCCATTTTCTAGGGGTGTGCACCAGGCCCCCATGTCATTTTCATTTTTCGTTTTTGTTTTCATTATTCAAAAATGCCATTTTCATTATCGTTGTTAACAACAAAGTTGTTTTCATTGTTATCATTTTCGTTATCGTTTTTGTTATCGGTATCAATATTATTGTCAGTATCATTATTGATATTGGTACTGTTTCAAACAAAGATTTTATTTGTGGTACTGATTCCCGTGCACAACTAATATCTATCTAAATCGAAGGGAGACAGGGGAAGGGAAAAGGAAAACTATCTATAATCTAATCAATAATCTATATAACTATTCTAATCTAATCTATATGTCTATTATATACATCTATATTTAATCTATACTATCTATCTCTATATAGTGTACAGGAGGGAGAAGGGCAGGGAAAGGAAGAACGTAAAATGTAGGGTATGAGGAAGGAAAGGTATTGGTGGTAATACAATGAGGACTAGGGAGGATTTTTGTGTGTGCAAGCACCACAGTTCTGTAAATGCAACCTGACAGGCAGAGCTGTCATGGAATGGAGAAAAAAAAACTGGCCCTCCCTCAGAGTCCCCCTGATTGGTTGTGGGAGGCAGCAGGCATTGAGGAATCACAGAGTGCCATGAGACTGCTGGGGCCTGATTGCGCTGCTCATTGGCCAGCGATACATCCATCAGATACTGCTGAGCTGCTCGCCCCTCCCAACACAGACTCCGAGATGTCTGTTCCCTCCTCCCCTCTCCACATTTTCCCTCCAAAACCCAACTGCCACAGCACTAATCATGACAACAATAATGACTGTAATTTTTGTTTGTCAGTGTTTTTATCATTTATTTCTCATCGTTTGTTATCATTTTTGTTATCATTATCGGTATTCTCGGTTTTCATTTTTGTTATTGCAGTAATTAAAATGACAATTTTTGTTATTGTTATTGTAATAATGAAAACGACATGCACAGCCCTACCTGATGCTGCAATACTAGCTGCTGTTAGAAGAAGCAAAGGAACTCCTGAATCTCACTGCTGCTGTGTCTGTGCTGGAATGAGCCAGTATGCAGCATCCCAGCAGGCGGCCTAGGGGTAGCACGGTAGCCACGGTATAGAGGCGGTACTGATAACTTTGACTTTCTGGAGTGTGGCACCATAGCATGAAATTCTCCATATATAAAAGAGATTTCTGTAAAACCTATCTGCTTATTAGTCAAACTATTCACTATTAATTGCTCTTCAATCCAACAAGTTTTCAAAGCACTACAGAAGTGGCAAAGAGAGAAACTGACTAGCTCACACTTCAAGATAAGAAGGAAAAAGAAGGAAAACCAAATGGAAGCCTTGATTGCCTCCCTCACTCCTAATTGAGTAGGTTTCTTTTAATTCTTCTTCCACACCCGTTGACATGACTGCATAATGTCATCACAGTGGGCTCTAATGGTTTCTCTTTTTAAATTTCTATTTCAGCCCAGTGCCTGAGACATCATGTAACTGAACAGCAAACCAGCGGAATCAAGAGAAATAAAACTATTATTTGTATTATTTGTATAGAGACAGCAGTGTACCTGGCATTGTATTTTTTCCCCCTGTGCTTTTCAGTTTCAATGGCACACTTCAGTCTCACATGACCACATGCAAAATGGCAGAAAACTCTACATGTGCCAAAAAGGAAAAGACTTTAAGAAGAACCTTTGCTATTTATTTTCCATACATGTTTGTTTCTTTAAATAGGTTTTGTTGCATCACAATGTGTGTAAACAGACTGATGCGGAGGCTGACTGCCCCAGGAGCTGCACTTGGGGTGCACCCCTGCGTCTCCCTCTTTCTACCCCTACTGGGGGGTCCACTTTAAATGGACCCGGCCATTTCCCCAGGCTGAAGTACGCCCCCCACCCCACCATAGAGTTGTGGGTAATCGCCTGGCGCTCTAGGCTGGTGCCTGTAACTCTATAGTGATATAAGGGGTAATGGCCATCCAGAGTGGAGCTGTAGCATGGGTCAGGTCCACCAAGCAGATGGACAGCAGCTCCACTCTTGGCAGGTGCCCAAGGGTTGGCTGGCCCACTCCTCTAGTGGCGCTTTGGGATGTGCCACTGATGGGGCTGCCCCAAAGCAGGCACAACCTACTCCACTTCCACATCTGACGTGTCCACTTCTAAACTGACCAATCAACCAAGGGAGGGAGAGGGGGAGAGCAGGCTGGTATTGGCAGAACCTGAACCAGATCTGCCATTTGTTTTAAAGCACCCATTGTGAAGATCACATAAACAGGGCAGGAATTACCAAGGTCCATCTAGGTTAATCATGTGCCAGAAAAAAAAAGTCTAATTTCAAGTCCTTCCTATTATATTGCTAAACTGCATTAAGGGTTAAATCCGGGCTGCTTGGCAGGAGAGGCAGGGTATAATTTTTTAAAACAAATAACTAAATAAATGCTGACTTCATTAAACTTGGCGGCAAAATTCCCATTAACATCAAGGGGGATAGGCTTTCACCTCCAAAATCCCTTGGGTCAGCTTCTTACCTGGAGTAAACTGTCATAGGCCTGCTGATGTCTCAGACTACATTGAATTACAACAGAAGATCTAATTCAATATATTTTGTTGGAAAAAAATGCAATCTTATTTGAATTGAAATAACTCCACTTGCTGCTAAAATTACGTATGTATATAATGTCAGAAATGTGCATTTTTTTTCTTACTTGGTTATGTGGATTTTTGTAGGTAATTAATCTGAAAGTAATTCAATCTGTGCTTGGCTTTAATTAACCAGAACTGCATTTAATTAAAATTCAAATGAATTTGTGACTTTGACACCTGACACTCAGTCCACCATTTCAAACAGATAGGGATAGTGGTGAAATGAGGAGGGAGGGGGGGAATTAATGTGAAATTCAAACATAAAAGTTAGATGAGTAGGGGGAAAAACATACAGCAGAGGACAAAAGGGAGAAAAGCTGAAAAGTAAAGAAGAAAGAAAGCGGTGCCGGCAAATGGAGATCAGAGTCCCTCACAGATCAGAGACTAGAGAAAATAGGAGAAAAGACAGGTAAACTCAGAGCAAATGCAAACACTGATAACAGCTCAACACAAAAGAAAGCCAGAGAAATTGGAAGAAAATCAGATAAGAAATGAAGACATGGACCTATACAAGCTGATACATGAAAAACAAGCTCGGAGAACAGGAGAAAGGGAACAAAAAAAAGAAAAGAAAAAAGATCTTGAACCCAAGACAAAAGAGGGGAGCCTTGAGGCTAGACTACTGCAATGCACTCCATGTCAGGCTGTCCCGGGGTGATTTCAGACGTGACGGGGGCCCTTTTGGCCCTGTCATGGAATCAACCTATTGATTCCCCGGTGGAATCTGACCGGCCCGTCAACAGACGAGTCGGCAGATTCCGCCGGGGAATTGGGGAGGGGGCAGCCGTACGGCCGTACAACCCCACCCCTCCCATGCTCCCAAGAACCCCCGCCCCCCTGGGGTATTGACCATGGCCCGGAATTGGCAGCGAGCATGGCCGCCAATTCCAGGCCGTGGTCAGGGTCCAGATGAGACGTTACCATGCTCAACCACAGTGAATCTCGCCGTGGTTGAGCATGGTAACGTCACGTCTGTTGGGGTAAAAAGTGATTACCACCAGGTGTTCACCCCTGGCGGGAATCACTTTGACCATGCTTTCGGAGATGGTGCCCGGACCATCCTCTAAAGCATAGTTATTTTGCTCACCGCTGGTGGTTCACCGTGGTGAACATCTGGCGGTGCGCAAACACTTGTTACGGGACCATCCACCACTACAGGGGATTCACCGTGGTTGAGTGTGGTACCGTACTGTCTGAGAATACCCCCTGATGACTGTCTGAAAGCTGGAGCAGGTGCAGAACGTGAAAGCCCACAATGTTAGGGGTGGGTCACTGGAAGCACATTACACCAGTACTCCAGACTCTGTACTGGCTGCCAATGGGTGTTTTTACACACACATTTCTCCTGCATGTTTGCTGTTACATCCTGAACTTTCTGTGTGTCTAAATCACTCACTCAGATCTTAAACATCTGGCTCTTTGAACCTCTGCATAGAACCTCTCCCAGAATGTGTGTGTGGAAACAGTTCTCCTGATAAACTACTTTGCTCCAGGCAGCTGTGGTCACTTGGTTTTCATGGCAGCCCCTCACCTGTGGCTACTTTAGGCTGCCTCAAGGCAGTGTTTGTGTGAAGAATGCATCCGGAACTTACTTGTGGACTTGTAAACCCAGATGATTGAAAGACCAGCACTTTAAGGTGTGTGTAAAAATGCCCATAAGCTTTCTGGGCACAATTCCAGGTGCTGTTTTTGACCTATAAAGTCCTGAATGTGAATGGCCTGGGATCCAAATATCTGAAAGAGCACCTCTCCCATCATGTTCACTGAGGTCAGCTGGAAGCATCCTCTTTTAGGTACCTCTGGATCTCTTTGCCCATCCAATTTGCACAACAAGTGTGTGTGGGAGGTGTTCTCGGTGGCTGGTCCACAAATATGGAACTCCCTTCCCTTGGAGGTTCATCTAAGCCCAAGTCTGCTCATCTTCCGGAGGCAATACAAAACCTTTTAGCTTGGCAAGTAGAGCTGAAGTGAGTGCTAGTGCTCCCTTACCATTGGAAAGTACGTACCTTTTGGGTGCACTTACAATTAGGGCTGAAACAATAAGCAAATTTGCTTCTTTTGAGAGTTATAGAGATTTTAAGAACCAGGATAGAATTCTCAGTGGTTTCTCAATCCTGGTATGAAATCTCAATATTTTTCATCAAACTGATAGGTGGTGTGTGGAGGAAGTGGCCTTTGCAACTAACAGGTGCCCATAGGGAGTGCTGCTGAGCCCAAACTCCCTAGCAATCCTAGCCAGGGCTTGTCACTTTCAAAGGCTGGCCAGGCACTTCCTCCCCACAGTGCCTATCAACTAATAGGCAGTGTGTGGGAGAAGTGGCCTTTGCAACTGACGAGTGCCAGCTTGGAGAGCTTGGGAGTTTGGACTCAGCAGCACTCTCTGCGGGCACCTGTCAGTTGCAAAGACCAGCCTGGCATGCTTCCCCCTCTCTATACCACCTAACAGCTGACGTGGCATGGAGGGGAAGTGGCCTTTGAAACGGACAAGCACTATCTGGGAGAACTGGGTATATTGAGATTTCATACCAGGATCGACGAATGACCAAGAACTCGATCCCAGTTGGAGCTTGTCCATTTCAAAGCCTAGTGGTCAATTCGCTCTTTCTTGTTGACAATTACAGCAAGATGCTACTGGTTCTTGGTTCATCCTTGCTCCCTAGTTGAAATCGAAAACCTGGATACTTGCCAAGAATAAAAGAAAACCGAGTACAAAGTTTCAGCCCCACTTGTGACTGTTTTGGGTATTTCCTCACTGGTCAGGGATTCTATGCTTCTGCCATTGTGAGTCAGCACCTCCAATTTTCCATATTTTTTCATCAATTTCCCATTTTTCCTGTCAATTTATGTCATTTTACAAAGTTTATGGCACTTTCCATCAATGGGTATTTTCAGACGTTACGAGATCACAGTGAACCACGGTGAATACCCACCTGTGGTCACTGTGTCTCGAACGTCTGTTTGGCAGCCACCAGATGTTCGCCACGGTCAATCCGCACGTGGGGTCAATTTGAACCACGCTTCCCGGGCTAGCCGGGGGAATGTCCCGGGAAGTGTGGTCAAAGAGATCCCCAGCGGGGACCAAAAAAAAGTAACGTGTGGCTGGACGCCATGGCCCGGGATCACCGGCGGGATCCCGAGCCACGGCGAATCCGGCCTGACGCGGTGGCCTCATTGGCCCCGCCGCCCGCCTGTCTCCCCGGAGGGCGGGCGGCGGGGTGCGTGGAGGGGGCGGGGCCATGCGGCTGCACATTGCGCCGCGCGGCCCCGCCCCCTCCCAGATTCCCCACCGGGATCCCCATGGCACGTTTGATATGGCGTGACGGGGTGATCCCGGCGGGGAATGAATTGGGTGATTTCGGTACGGGGCCAACGGGACTCATAACATCTGAAATCACCCAATGTTACGCCCCTTAGCCAGTACTAAATAAACCATCATGTTACCCTCCTCCATATATTTTGCATTAGGGATAGGGCAGCAAGAGTCCTCTCTCGCTGGAGTGTTTGATTTACCAGACAATTGCAATTACTGAGCAATTTACTGAACTAGCAAAATACTGAAAAATTCTAAAAAACAGCAAAAAATAGCAGAAAATAGCAAAAAAGTCAGTACGTTACCTCATTATTAATTATTAATTATTATTTAATTATTGTAATTTATTAATAGTGTGTGACCAAAGGTCATTGCACAAACACACAACACATAGTTAAAATTGAACAAAATAAAACAAGAAGTTACAAGTTAGACAAGTTCATATATCCATAGCTTTGACTGTAAACAAATACAGATATCCCCCATCATAGAGCTCTCCAAGAATGGGGTCCCATTATTACCAACTTTAAACAGATTGCAGTACCAAATATCCTGCCACCCCTGGGGTTAATACTAGATTATAATTAGTAACAGCAATCAATAACCCCCAATAACCAGCCAGGCATCAACCTCTTTATTTTTATGCTTGACGTTTGTTAAGTTGGTATGCCATCTTTGCTACATTGCGCAATAACTCAACAGAGTTAGTCAATAAACAGAATTGCAGCAACTGCTCGGGCGGAGAATAAGGCTGTCCTGTAAGGCAAGGGGCTAGATATACTTCCCTCCAATACGAGGTAAGCAAACATGAAAATAATAGATGGAGTAAATCCTTGATTTGGCCAGTATTACATAAACAGGTGCTATCACCATAAGGTGTGCCATCCCATCTCCCCTGTAGCACCCTTGTGGGGAGAAGATCGAATCTTAACCATGTCAGGGCTCTTCGGAGTTTAGGATCATCGATCGACTTCAGATACACCTCACAAGCTGAGGAGCATTTGAGTAACTTACAGAATGGAGCACATTTCAAAGCCTGAATTGCCCCCAAGTCCCACTGTATCGCTTGATCAATCAGCTGCCTTGTAATAATCAGCCCTCTTTGCTTAGACTGGAGGGCCATAAGCATATCTGGTGTTAACCCCAGGTCCCGTAAATGGCACATGGCTCTGTTCAGCCATGATCTTGGGGCAGACCAAGTAGTGGCTTCCTCCACACAACTCTGTCATCCATCATATCGCCCACTCTTAGGCCGCTTTTAGACGTGCAGCTGGGATCAGGCGCGGGAGCGGCGAAACAGCCGTGGCGCTGTTTTAGATGAACCGGAAGTGGAAGTTGTGCGCATGATCCGACGCCACGCATTCTTTGCCGACTGTGAGAGAACCGGCCTGATTCCTCTGGGGTGACATACGCAACCGGCAAAGAATGCGTGGCGCCAGATCACGCGCACAACTTGCACTTTCAGTTCGTCTAAAACAGCATCGCGGCTGTTTTGCCGCTCCCGCGCCTGATCCAAGTGCACGTCTAAAAGCGGCCTTAGCCAATACATATGGGGATTCATGGCTAATTTAACTCTCAAGGGTTTAGTCCCTGTTTCTAAGCACAGGAGACAAGCTGGAGTGCCCTAGGGACTTCCAAGAGTGCCCTCAAAAACATGAGATGCTGCAGGTTCTTGGTTCATCCTTGCTCCCTAGTTGAAATCGAAAGCCTGGATACTTGCCAAGAAAAGTGGCTTCATAATCCTGCACCGAAAAGAGCTGAAGGTCTAGCCTTCAGATCCCAAAGCTTCAGAGCAGGAGGGATCAATCGGCCCCCGTGATGTCTCCAGAACCTTAAGAGAGCCAAAGTGACTTGTCTCATTTTTAACCTAGATGCTTCAATATGCAGTTTCCAAGAAACGGAGGAATTAAAAAGCAACCCCATATACCGATATGAGGTTACTTGCTCTAATTTTATCCCATCAAGCAGCCATACCTGCTTACTACAGTGTTGGCCAGCAATCACCACTTTAGATTTATCATAATTAAATGCAAGCTGTGACTGCTTGCAAAATTGCCCAACAGTCATAAGCATCCTGTGCATCCCCAGAAGAGAGGGTGAGATTAACACCATATCATCTGCAAATAAAAGAACTGATATTGGTCTGGTCCCAACCTTGGTTGGGAGGAAATTATCCCCCCTCAAGGCATCCACAATGCCATTAATAAAAAAATTAAACAAAAAAGGGGCAAGGACGTAGCCCTGTTTGACCCCATTAGAGACTGGGATTGAATTTGAGGTTCTCCCGCTGCGCCCTGCCCTGACTCTCAGTGTAGTATGACTATATAATGCGTGAACCAGGAACAATCATCTCTGGTCCATATTTGTTTGATATAATCACTCCCACAATATGTTCCTATTAACGAGGTCAAATGCAGTTCGCAGATCCAAAAACGTCAAACCCAACCTAGCCTTCCTAAGCATGACATATTTTTCCAGAAGATGCCTCAAAGTAAAACAATGATCGATTGTCAAATGCCCATCTCTAAAGCCAGCCTACTCTTCAGGAAAAAAGTTTGCCACAGAGGCCCAGTCCTCTAGCTTAGCTAATAAATATCTGACATAGGTTTTGGCACCACGCATAGCAAACTAATAAGAAGATAATTTTGGAGAAGTTTCCTATCCCCCCTTTTATATATGGGCACCACTATGCTCACATTCCATCCTGCTTGAATCATGCCGCAGCTGTTGATAGTACTAAACAATTTAGCCAAGATCGGAAGCCACCAGTCTATATTACGTTTGAACAGGTCCACCGGGATTCCATCCAACCCTGGGGCTTTCTTGGCCTTAAAGTTGGTCAAAAGAGATCTAACTTCCTCACTTGTCACTGGGGGTCAACATGGTCTACTTACTTGCAAAATGATCATGGTTAAGTATAGAAATATCAGGCATTTTATTAAAGATGCCTGTAAAGTAAGATTTCCATACCTCAAGATCCAGTAGTGTCCGCACCGGAGGAGGTAAAAAAACCCTTCCTTACCACCATCCAAAATTGGGCCAAATCCCCACTTCTAACTGCCTGGTAAAATTGTTTCCAGGCATCAAGTTGGAAAGCTTTCTTTTTAGCTTTAATCATGCTTTTATAGGTGCACTTATCGTTAACATAGCGAGTGCCTGGATTGACACTGCCATCTCGCTGGAATGCTTTAGCACTTCTTGTGAGGGCAGTCGTTTGCCTAATACAATCCCCATCAAACCACTTAGGGGAAGGGGTAGAATCTATAACCGCACAAGGAATCACATGGTAAACCAATTTTCTCTCTAATAGCACTTCCCCAAACTGCCCCAAGAGCTTGGCGAATGAACCATAAATCAATACTGGATCTGTCAAAGATCCAGTGCTTCCCCCTGTCTATACCGCCTATCAGCTGACATGGTATGGAGGGGAAGTGGCCTTTGAAATGGACAAGCACTATCTGGGAGAAGTGGGTATATCGAGATTTCATACCAGGATCGAGAACCACCAAGAACTCGATCCCAGTTGGAGCTTGTCCATTTCAAAGCCCAGTGGTCAGTTCGCTCTTTCTTGTTGACAATTACAGCAAGATGCTGCAGGTTCTTGGTTCATCCTTGCTCCCTAGTTGAAATCGAAAACCTGAATACTTGCCAAGAATAAAAGAAAACCGAGTACAAACTTTCAGCCCTACTTTTGACTGTTTTTGGTATTTCCTCACTGGTCAGGATTCTATGCTTTTGTCATTGGGTGTCTTCAGACGTTACGAGATCACGCTCAACCACAGTGAACCACGCTCACCCCCCCCGTGGGGCCAAAGGGCCCTGAACGTCTGAACGGCGCATGCCAGATGTTCACCACGCTCAATACCCACATGGGGTCAGGTTCAACCATGCTTCCCAGGCTAGCCGGGGGAAGGTCCCGGGAAGCGTGGTCAAACGAACCCCCACAGGGAACCAAGCAAAAGTAACGTCTGGATGCCAGTCCCCGGGCGGAGCGGAACGAAACGAGCCCCATCCGGGGACGAGGCACGCAGCGTCGCTGCCGGGCAACCAGCAACAACACAACCGCCGGAGGGAGATTTAAAGCGAGATCAGCAGCAAGCAAGCGTAGCGGGATGGAGCGAGGAGGGAGGCAGAAGAGAGCGGAGGCACAGAGAGTGACAGTGGCGGGCCAGGAGGCGGAGGAGGTGCAGGCAGGCCCAGCGATGCAGGTGGAGGGGGCACAGATGCAGGAAGGGGGCACA
>QEPC01001524.1:1745028-1774438 GCA_003113815.1 Sphenodon punctatus
CTGTGGGGGCGCCTCTGTGGACTGGGGTGGTGTGGGGGTGGGGATTGCTGCTGCCTGTGCCTTGCCCCTTGGTGGTGCCCCCCCTCGTCCCTCCCGTTGTTCCTGGTGGAGTGTTCAGGGCGCCCCTGCCCCCCCCTTCCCGACCTTTCCCTTGTGTGTGTGTGTGTGTGTGTGTGTGCCCGGGCATGTGGTCGTGCAGTGTGTCCCGCTGCGGGTCCGCTGTGTGTGCCGGATGTCAGGCTGTTCTCCCTCTTCCCCCCTCCCTTCCCGTTTCCCTTGTGTTGGCGTTCCGTTGTGTGCCTTTCGGCTTCTTTTGCCCTCAGGCGGCCATGTCTGTGTCCCGCCCTTGCCTGGTGCCTTGTGGGAGTTTTGCGCCCGGCGGGGGTTCGGCTGCACGTCTGTTGTGCTGCCGCGGCCCGCGATGGTACAGCCCGGTTCCGGCCCGTGGTCCCTTCCCCGGCACGTCTGTTTGGGCCATTTTACAACCCCCGCGCGTGGTTGTGCTGTTCACCCCCCCTGGGGGTTCACTGCGGTGAACCGCCCGCCCGTAACGTCTGAAATCACCCATTGTGAGTCAGCACCTCCAATTTTCCATAATTTTTCATCCATTTCCCATTTTTCCTGTCAATTTATCTCATTTTACAAAGTTTATGGCACTTTCCATCAATGTTACGCCCCTTAGCCAGTACTAAATAAACCATCGTGTTAGCCCCCTTCCATTTATTTTGCATTAGGGATTGGGCAGCAAAAGTCCTCTCTCATTGGGGTGTTTGATTTACCAGACAATTGCAATTACTGAACAATTTACTGAACTAGCAAAATACTGAAAAATTATTTTAAAAACAGCAAAAAAATAGCAGAAAATAGCAAAAAAGCTGGTATGTTACCTCATTATTAATTATTATTTATTATTATTTATTTATTATTTAATATTTTTATACCCTGCCCCTCCTGCCTCCGGCAGCTCAGGGCAGCTTAAATCAGAAAATATATAATAAAAACACAATATAAAAATAATATAAAAACAAAACAATAAAAGTGCGCAGAAGACATAATCCCCCCCCCCCATTAAACCTCCCCTTAACCATCTCCTCCCCCCCAAATGCCTGGCGGAAAAGCCACGTCTTACATTGATGTCGGAAAGCAAGGAGATCTTGGATGAGATGGACGCCCACCAGGAGCAAGTTCCACAGCGTCGGTGTGACCAACAAGAACACCCGCCTGTCGGTCACCACATGCTTACAGTGTGGAACCTCCAGGAGGGCTCCTCCCCGACAACCACAAGTTCCGCCCAGGAACCCACGAAGGAGACGATCCTTCAGATCCCTCATCATGCAAATGGAGGTGAATGACCTGTTTCTGATGGAAACAGCATTTACTGTGATTGCTTGTTCCAGGCCTGTTGGCCAGGCATTTGGTAGGCGGAAGTAGAAGTTGGGGAGTTGTTGGTCTAGGAATTTTATTTGTTTTTGCTTGGATATTTTAATATTTTGATATATTTTTTTAAAAAATTAGGTATCTTTAATATGTTGTTATCTCTTGTAACCAGTCCTGTGACATAATGGGAAGGGCAGGATAAAATGCAAATAAATAAATAAGTCATTTTATATGGAAGCTATTAAGCAATTACATTTTTTGAATAGAAATTTAAAGGTATATAATTAGGACTGGACTGGAAATACTAACATGCTTAAAGTTAGAACCTTGTTTAAGTGTCTTAGGTCTTGTTCAGGTGTGATGTGAAGGGTAGTACGGTAGTAGTATATCCAGAGTTTCCTTTCAATAGCCTATTAATTTCCAGACATGATGTGGGTAATAGTAAGGGGTAGCTAGTAGCTACTGTGTGGTGGTGCTATGTAGAGAACCACTGGTTATTGTGTGGACAATGTGCTATACACGCAGTATGTAGAATTGTTATGTCTGAACAGATTTGTTTGGTACACCATCTACCCCAAAGCCTCCAGAAACCCCACAAACACTTGTTTCTCATTGTTGTTTGTTTGTGAAGGGGTGTGTACCGTTAACAAAAAAAACCAAACCCTCAGAATTACAGCATCACATCTGAATGTTTCAAGGGGTAGAGAGGTAGACAGTACATGGTGGCTACAATAGAACAAATGCCACACACTTGTAACTGTCACATCTGAACAAGACTTTAGTGTCTGTGTTCACACAAAAGAAAGTCATCCCCTTGGATAAGCTACCATGGGCAATGCTTCCCAAGGTCTGGTTACCTGAGGTAAAGTTATGCATAGGACTGGTACAACTCACTCACATTAACAGATATAAGAGCAAACATACAAACAGTTGGTACACTACTCGAAAGGCTCACCTCAAAGGGGGGACAATGGTAATAAAGAGAGTATGAGGCAGAGCTTGGTATTTTATCCTTGGGATAAGCGACCATAACTAATTTTTCATGTGTCCAGTTTGGATCAGTCACACAAACAGCTTTACTCCTGGGTAAGCTAACCTGGGGCAGCTTACTCCCAGGTAGGAGTCCATTTCATATTAATAGACTAGGGCTGAAAAGAGATCTCGCAAAAGCGAGAAATCTTTTCAAAATCTCGGCTCATCTCCGACAAACCAAGAACTGGGACTATCTTAACGAATTCTTGATGAGAAAATAAAATTAAAAATAATAAAAATTATAATTAAAAAATGAATGAATTAATTAATTAATTAAAGTAAAAACCCATTGCACATGCACAAAATGGCCCCCGCTCTTAACCAGAATGGCATCAATAGCATCACTACTATTTTGAGTAAGAACTGCAGCCATTTTGTGCATGCACAAAACAGTCCAGTGACCATTTTGTCCATGTGAAATTTGTTGTTGTTGTTATTAATTATTATTATTATTATTATTATTATTATTTATTTTCTCATCCAAAAACTCACTTTGGGGGCTGAGATCTCATGAGATCTCAGCCCCGGTTCTTGTAATTGTGAGTTTTCTCAGAAGAAACATTTTTGTTTCTCGTTCAGTCCTAGAACAGGCACTTATTGTCTGAATCAGAGCAACTGACTTTAGCAGTGATTCTGAAAACTACTGTTGCAAGACTTACTGAAATGAATTCACTTTGACGTTTGGAGTATATTCAGTGCAGAAGGTAAGAAAAGGTTTGAAAAAGTTCCAAAATTCCCTTACTCTTTTCCGTGCTTTTGAAGACAGCTAAACACACACCCAATTGCAGTCTGGCATCACCTGTAAAAAGTCCAGCTATGCTTCGTAATTTACTCAACATTCCTTTTCCATGTGTCACCTAAGATCTGACCCTTCCATTAAGCAGGTTGAAAGTAGCCTTTATTTATTTTATTTTTTAAGCTGCTGGCTGAAATGCGGTTTTGAAGATGACCCCTGACTTGACATCTCCTAATCTTTTTGTCAGAAATGGACAATGCCAAACATTTTTATTTCATGATGTGGGTGTTATTTTTAACATTTCTGCTTGATTCTCTGTTTGAAGCATGGCTGAATATTACTGAAAGCAATTGACAGAGCTTTTTCCACCCCCCAAAATGACCTGTTCATGCAGTGTATTTAGTTCAATAAAATGCAATTTGTTTTAATATTGGGATTGACTCTAGGCAGGATAGTTTAGGCTATCTGATGTTCTGGCCATTATTTAAGTAGAGGTATTTTGCAGTGTGTGAGCTGAGTTGGCCAGTGCACTGTTTACACAAGGATGTTGATGCTATGAAATAAGACCCTGCTCCATGGTCCACAGGCTGGGTGCACACACACACAGGCAACATATGTGCAGCAGGTGTATACAGTACACACTGAGTGTGCAATGCATGTGTGTGCTGCGTTTCTGCACACAGACCTTGGATCGGGGGTTAAGTACTTGATTTTTGGCCCACGAGTAGCCTATTAAAGTCAAGAGGCAAATCATATGCTTAACGTTAAGCACCTGTTCAAGTGCACTGAGCATTCTCATTGGAATGAACATTGTTAATTAAAGGTTGTCAGGGAGCCATAGAATTTTAGACCTCCAAACATTATTTGGCCCATCCTCTGCCCTTATGCAAAGCCAGTGATAACTAACCCTGATGGATTTATAACCTATTTTAAAAGCTTCCAGTGATGGGGATTCCATAATCTCCCATGATAATTTGTTTGACTGAGTAACTACTCTTATGATGAGGAAATTCTTCCTGACATTTAACCTAAATCTTTCCTACTTCAATTTAAACCCATTACCACCCGGTCTACTTCAGTGGCCATGGGAAACAGTTTTGAACAAGCTGACATGGAGATTTGATTTTGCAGAGAATTAATGTGAAATGGAGATATTCTGTACAAAATGTTCTTGAGGCATACCACCAGGCAGAATAAGAAACTAGGCATCCTTTTGTGTTCTAATTTCACAAAAAAAGAAGAAAATATATGGTAGGTATTTCCAAAGCAGCGTACTTTCTACTTACAATTATTTAATAATTCCTATCATTAACTTAAAATATTGTCCACTATCATAGCTTTACTAGTGGCTTCCGATTCTGAACACTCATGCTGTAGTAATTGTCTCTTTTCTGCACAGCCTCCCAAAACAAATCAGAAAATTGTATTTGTTCAGTGAAGAGTAAAAGAAAACAGGATTCTTCTAGAAGGGGCCGATCTGTTCTGTAGGAATGGAAATGCAGGGGGAATTTCTGTTTCGGATTTTTCGGTTCTTTATGAATTTTGGATCTTGTTTTAGTTTTGGATTTTTCAGTTTTTATCTTTTTCTACCATTGAAGTCAATAGGAACAAGCCACAGTGAAAAAAGAAAACAACAAACAAACAGAAAACAAACCCTGAAATCAGCACAAAGCAAAAAAAAAATCCAAACAAAAATCAATGTAAAAGAACTGAAACACTGCAACTGAAAAAAAATCCAAGATTTTGGGTTAATCCAAAATTGCAATTTTTCAGGAATTTCAGTTCTATCCGAAACCAAAATCCCCATCTCTAATATTTGGTAATGGCTGCAACGTACAGGAAAAATGTATGTCTCTACAGGCAGGAAAGATTAGAGAAAAATCCCCATTTGTTTTAACCCAGTAGTTAGCTGCTGTGTGACCTGTGACAAAAAGGGTCATATTTGTGTAATTCACAATTTCATGGCCAGTATGGAAATTACGACCTCTCCTGCAGCTCCTGAAATTGAGGTGTTCTTGCACACAATGGTGGAAGGAGACCAAGCACACTTAGAATTTGTGGGACTCAGGGCAAAGATAAAATATGGGGCCACTGGTGACTCCATCCTTCTTCCATGGCCCACCCCCTAGAGGGCACACTCCACGGGGCTACATGTGGTTGAGTTTGGGGCCCTGCACCCTCCCCTGGTGAAAACAGGAGCCACTGTGGGTCTGCCAGAAGCAGAGAAAATAATGGGATTTGGGGCGGTCAACCTAGGTCACCCTGTGGTAAATACAGCCCTGGAAAAAGAAGAGAGAGTGCTGAATCTTGTCATTGCAGGCTGAAAAATTATCTTTGGTGAGCAAAGCCATGTTGGGAAGGGGCTGGGTGTTGAGAGATCACCCACCTTCTTTCTAATGGGGTCATGCCTCTGCAGAGCATCATGATGATATCAGAGGCAAGGACCCATCAGAAACATGCAGGAGAGCCCTTTTTCTGGGCCAACATCTGGCAGCACCTGCACAAACGTGCAGGTGAAGCCTGGCCAATGCATGACAGCACGGGACAAAGTGGACCACCACCACATTTATTTCATTACTTCATGTTTGCTTTGGAGTTTCATGTTTGATATTTTGGGGTCACTCCTAAAATACTGAAGTAACTGAAATACCAAATACCAACGAAAATATCAAACATGAAAATAATGAAATAAATATATTTGTTTATACATTTCTTCTAATTTTTAGCCTGCCCTTTCCATTAAGGTTCAGGGTGGGTTAAAATACATTTTAAAAACTGAAAAATACCCATTAAATCCAAATATTAAACTACTCAAATAAAACAAATAAAAACAAGTAAAATCCCCAGGCCTACCATGTAGGGATGGGTGAACAGAACCGAGTTCGGAAATTCGGTTTGGTTTGGTTCAGTTCGGAAATTCGGTTCGGTTTGGAAGTTTGGTTCGGTTCACCGAACTATTCGAGTTCGGTCCAAACTCCGAACTTCCGAACAAAGTGCAGAAATTTAAACCCCATTGAACTAAATGGAATATTATCTTTTAGGGATGTGCGAACAGAGCCAAGTTTGGAAATTCGGTTCAGTTTGGTTTGAAAATCGAGTTCGGTTCAGAAGTTCGGTTCGGTCGACTGTACTTGTCGAGTTTGGTCCAAACTCCAAAATTCCGAACTGCGTTTGCCCATCCCTAATACCATGATGCAACTCCTACCCCTGCCTGTCAAATGCCTGGCGAAACAAAAAAGTCTTACATTGCCTCCAGAAGCTGAACAGGCTTGGGCCTAGATGCACCTCCAAGGGAAAGGTGTTCTATAATTGTGGGCAGCCACCAAGAACCCCTCTGTGTCCCCTAGAAATTTGATGCAGATGGTACCTTCAAGAGGGCTCTCCCTCATACATATGTATATTAGAGCTGAAACTCGGTCTTCGGAAAACTTCAGAAGTTGCAGAAGATTCTGGTACTCCGTTCCAAAAGTCCAAAGTTCTGAGGACAAGGCCGTTCCTTGGAAAACTTTGAAAAACTTTGGAAGCCACTACATGCGTGGCTGGGCAGTTGAGCTTCTACTAGAAATGAAACATAGTGCCATATTTGGTAGGAAGGGTGTGTGGGAGGGGATAGTTGATTGATGGTAAACCAGATGGCAAGCTTTGATTGGCTGGCCAAACCAGATGGCAAGTTTTGATTGACTGGCAGGGCAAAATAAAAGCAGCTCCATTTTCCATTCTCTTTGGTGAATTTAGCTGTGTGCTACAGTGCTGAATCTATAAGTAAACAGCTGGGGTGGGGCGGTTGCCTGTCCTGGCACGGCATGGTATAGTTTGGCCTGTCCTGTCCATAGGGCCAATGCTAGGGGATGCGGGTTACCTTTACCATGCCATGCTTTAAAAAAAACCCAATAATTGGGTGCCACATTGTTACTGTCTGCTGCTTGGTTGGCACTTGGCACTATGAAGCCAGAGGGATTTCTCTGCCTGGCTCCACTTCCCCTTGGCTGGTCTGTTCAAGTTACCAGTGCTAGAGTACCAATGTCATGCCAAGAACCTGCCCCATGTGTGTGCGTGTGCGTATGTGTATTTCTGGTTTCTTTCTTGTGGGTGTTATAATTTTGTCTGCTGGGTGGACTGGCTTTTGGTGGGATCTATTTCTCTATAAATTGCACACTGTTTTGCGGGGTTATGTGTGTCGTCTTCTTTTTTACCAAGGTTATGGCTGCCGCATGGCACAGCATAGCCTAATTGTAAAGTTTAACTTCTACAGTTCTGCCAGTCGAGGCCCCGAGTTGGTATCGAATAGTTTCGAAGTGGCTTGCTTTTGGTGGGATTTATTTCTCTACGCAGTTGCACACTGTTTAGCAGGGTTGTGTGTGTTGTCTTCTTTCTTTTTTTACCAAGGCTATGACTGCCACATGGTACAGCAGAGCTTAATTGTAAAGTGTAAATTCTACAGTTCTGTCAGTCGAGGCCCCGAGTTGGTGTCGAATAGTTAAGAAGTTCTGAGTTTCCGCATTCTGAATTTCCAAAGATTTTCAAGGTCTGGAATTCTGTTTCTGAACTCCACTTTGGAAACAGCACCGAAAGGCCACTGAGTATCCGGGCTGATTACCTGGAACTTCAGATATTGGCCTGAAGACCCGGAAGTACTATTTGGTACAGCCCTAGTATATATGCAACCTCAATCATAGTGGGAAGTGAATATTGCTTCGTATATGCTTAGTTTAAATGGATATTAATACATTGGATTTGGTATCCACAACAAATATTAAATTTCAGCTCTACTTCTAGATCAACAAAATAAAGGCCAAATTTTTGGAAGAGCTCAGCATACTGGGTAAATGGGAGCAAAGGTCTTTGGAAAATTTGGACACAATTGTGGGTATTAAGCTCTTCTGGAAAATCCATACCAAAGGGTTCCTGCTCAAAACCCTTGAAGAAGAAAGTGTATCCAGGCCCAACATGCTGAAATCCGGACTGGGATCCTTTCTGGACCCCAGCCCGTGATCAGTCCAGCTGTCCTTTAGATATGCAGGCCTGAACACAGTGGGGAATAGGGGAGGGGGTGGGGCTGAGCAGCGCAACATGTGGCTGCTCAGCGCCCCCCCCCCCCGCACTCCCATGGCCGGCCGCCCTTGGGGAGACAGGCGGGTGCAGCAGCCAATCAGGCCGCTGCGCCCGATCCTGTCCTGTGTTTGGGAACCTGATTCCGGGACAGGTCTGGGTAACAGTTGTTACCAGCTGCCATTCCCAGTCCCGGATCATAGCCAAACTAACCACAGTTCTGGAGGTGAGGCCGGCCTCACCTCCAGAACTGTGGTCAATTTGATCCCGGTCGGGTGCTCACTGTGGTGAACAGCTGACCGGGAGCAAATAGATGTACACAGGATCGCTGCCACCACACCGGATCCACTGTGGTTCAGTGTGGTTAGCAGCGTTACCGTCACATCTGAAAATACCCAATACTGGTCGGTGTCTCTGAAGGGCAGCAGTCCCTGTAGCAGTTTCCTGTGGGACAGAGCCATGAAATAACGGCTAATCCAAGAAGATAATAATGTGAATTGAGAAAGCAGACTGAGAAAGTTTATACCATGAGAAGGTTATGCTCTGTGGAAAGAGGAGAGTTCATATGATCTAATTAAAATGATGAAAAGAGAAGATAAAATGGATCCATTTAAACTTTTCACACTTGCATGAATCGCCAAATCCAGTGGGTATGAGTGCAGATAGGAAATAGATTACCACAAAAGTTATTAAGGCAAAAAGCAACAAAGGTTTTAAACTAAAAAGGCATCTAAATGAGTTTCTCAAATAGCTAAATTCCTGAGAAGATAAGGGAATATGGAGAGTAAATAGTCAATTAGAATAAAGCAATCAACAAGGGACAGGCATGATGGGCCAAGTGACCTTTGCCAATTTCATGAACGTTTTCCTTTTAATCTGATGTAAATTACATAGGGTTCTAAAAATCTAATCTAGATATAGCACAAGTCCATTTTTAGTGTTCTCTCTGGTAAATTATTTGAAGTATTATTTAATATTTTAGCTATTTTATATTCCTCTAAAACTTAATTTCCTCTTCCATTAAAATAGCATTCTGATTTCCTCGTTTGATGAGCTGTTGTGCTTTTGCATTAGTGGAAAAAGCTTTTGTGAAGAACATCTAATTTTCTTTCTATTTCTAATATTCTTTAGGGGTTTTTCCCTTCCTTTTCTGGCTTTTAGAATTTATAGTAGACACTGAAACAACAGATCTACTCTTTTTGCCAAGAATGGGAGCCTACAATTAATACTGATTGAAAGAGAAGAATTCTTCAAGGAAGCACAATGATATTGCAGAGTGGAATGAAAAAAGCCATGGTGTTAGCACATTAGCTCAGATTTGGTGTCTGTAGGACTGCACGTCAGGGCTGGCTTCTGGTTTGGAAATCCAAAAAGCAGATTTAAAACTAGATTCTGCTATGAAAAACTGAATCTCTGGAAGTATGATATTGGTGTGTTCATGTTAGTTACCTGTTCTTGTGCCAATACAACTCATTGTGAATAGCTCTCTGAGAGGAGGAAAGGGAACTAAAAGTTATATGACAAAAAGACTGAAGGAGGAGTCAGGAATCGGAAAGGGGGGTGCAACATGGAACTCTTTAAAAGTTCTGCTTCTCAACATCCATTCAGAAATGTAACCAAAGACTTTTGATGGACTGAAATATGAAGTTAAACTAGGTGACACAGACCCGGAAATGTTTTTCTTTTCAAATTATACTCCCACACAACCTATTTTCCCTGATCAGAAGCTGAAAACCATTTCAGATTTACAGTGCCTATGATTCCCGTTCTCAGTTATTAAGAGACCCAGTTTTGGAGATCTCTGCTACTTGTGTGGTTGGTGGTTTATAATGCAGAACCCTTGCCTTTGTCACAGATTAATCACCATGTTCGTGTTTTGACACAAAAAAGTCTGAAAGCACAGAAATAGCAAGGAGTCATGAATACAAGCCTTTTTGTCTAGCACCTTTTAGCAGTGTTAGAAACAGAAGTGCCCTAGGCGGACAGTAGGCATAGCATTTATTTATTTTTCACAGTTTTACTGCGTCCTTCTCCATAGACACAGGCAGCTTGCAACATTAAAGATATAAAATAGAATAAAATGCATTTAAATCTCTTAGAACCCCAACATCACTCCAACCACCCACTCACCCCATCTGTTACCCCCAACTACCACTCATCAATCCTCTTCCCCAAGCCCCTCTACCTAATCCTACCCAACCTGGCTGCTCCACCAAGCCTTTGGTGAGGGAGGTGGGTGAAGGGGCGTGAGGGTGGGTGGGGAGGAGGGTTTTAAAATTTCTTTTATGCCTCCCATTTATGTATTTTATATATTTTATGTATATTTTTTAATATTTTAATTTTTGTAAGCCGCCTCGAGCTGCTTAGGCAGGAGAGGTGGGATATAAATGTTACAAATAAATAAATAAAACCCTATTCCTGCCTTCCAAATGGCTGGTTAAACATCTGCTCCGGAAGATGAGCCGGCTCGGGTTTAGATGACTCTCCAAGGGGAGGGAGTTCCATAATTGTGGAGCAGTCACTGAGAACGCTTCTCCGCATGCCCTTGTTGTGCAGTTCTCACAACATGTCTTTTTTGTGCCGTAGAGCTGAAACGGGTAGAGAAAAAAAAAAGCTGGTTGGACATTTCCCCCCTGGATTTCAAGCAGTGCACGATCAACCCAAACAAAATTTGAGAAATGTTCAAAAAATCCTTGCTTGAAAATTTGAATATTTGGTTGGTTTCCATTTTGTTTACTTTTGTTTCATTTTTGTTCATTTTGATTTCATTTATTTTGTCTATTTTTTTTTTTTTTTTCACCAGGAAAAAAATTATTTTTCTGTTGTTCCTGGCGAAAATAGCAAAATTAGAACAAAACCAAAATGAACAGAAACAAACTGAAAACAAACCAAATATTCAATTATTATTTTCTTAAATCAGGGGTTTGCATGAGTAGTGTTTGTTATTTGTTCTGGTTGTTTAGGAGTCGAATCCTCTGGATCCGATCGATTTGCTCAAATTTGTACTCACACCGGTGAGAGAAAGGGTTCTTTTACATGGATTGCACCCATGACTCTGCTTTGCCTCACATTTAAAGGCCAGATGTTCAGGCAGAGCAGAAGTGGAGCAGGCACCTCCATAATTCTGGTCATTATGTACACATTGTGGGTGTAAACGAACAGGGGTGGGGGAGTTCATGGTCGCTGAGTGGCACAGCTGCAGAGCAGCCACTCAGGTGGAGTGAGTTGGAGGGATTCTGACACATGGCTCCCAGCGTGACTACCACAGCAGCCATCTTGCACTCCCCCGGCCATGGGCCACGGGGGAGGGGGAAGCATGCCAGGGTGAAATTGACATGTCCCGAACATAGGGTTCCCCAGCACTCGCGGCCAGTTCCTGTGACTTGCAAAGGCCATGTCCCCTGCCCACAGTGCCTATGAGCAGGGGACATGTCTACTGGTGTGGGTGGCCACCCAAGCTCATACATACAGGGGATGTGTGGGCAACCATTGCTGCACACCTTTTGGGCTTGCCTCATATGGTGCACTCCGGATTTCATAGAATCTTAGAGTGGGAAGGCACATCTAGTCCAACCTCCTGCTCAATGCAGGAAACCCAAAGCTACAGCATCCCTGAAAGATGGCCGTCCAGCCTCTATTTGAAAACCTCCAGCGAAGGAGAGCCCATCACCTCCCTAGGCAACCTGTTCTACTGTCGAACAGCTCTTACCGTTAGGGAGTTCTTCCTAATGTTTAGCTGAAATCTTATTTCCTGTAATTTGAGCCCATTGGTTCTAGTTTTAGCCTCAGGAGCAACGGAGAACAAGTCTGCTCCATCTTCTATGCGACAGCCCTTCAGATATTTGAAGATGGCTATTATGTCCTCCTGCTCCCTTAGTCTTCTCTGCTCCAGGCTAAACAATACCCAGCTCCTTCACCCTTTCCTCATAGGACTTGGTTCCCAGACCCTGGACCATCTTTGTTACTCTCTTCTGAGTCCGTTCCAATTTGTCAATGTCCTTCTTAAAATGTGGTGCCCAGAACTGGACACAGTACTCCAAATGAGGTCTGATCAGCACAGAATAGAGTGGAACTATTACTTCTTGTGGCCTGGACATGATGTTTCTGTTAATGCAGCCTAAAATTGCTAAAATTTAGCCTTTAAGCCTCCAGCCTTTTAACAGCTGTATCACACTTCTGTCTCATATTCAGCTTGTGATCAACTACAAACCCAAGATCCTTTTCACAGGTACTGCTTCCAAGGCAGGTATCACCCATCCTATACTTGTGCATTTGATTTTCTTACCTAAATGCAGAACTTTACATTTATTTATCTCTGTTGAATTTCATTTTGTTAGTTTTCACCCAGCTTCCCACCCTGTCAATATCATTTTGAATCTGGTGGTTTCCGTCTTCTAAGATGTTAGCTATTCCTCCCAATTTTGTGTCATCTGCAAATTTGATAAGCATCCCCTCTACTCTTTCATCCAAGTCATTACTAAAGATGTTGAACAGCATAAGGCAAAGGACTGACCCCTGAGGCACCCCCCTCAGTTCTTCCCTCCAGATTGATGAGGAGCCATTTATGAGCATACTTTGGGTATGGTTCTTCAACCAGCTGTAAATCCACCTAACAGTAGTATTATCTAGTCCATATTTTACCAGCTTGTCAAGAAGGATATCATTGGGGACTTTGTCAGATTCTTTGCTGAAATCAAGATATACTACGTCCATAGTATTCCCATGATCTACTAAGCTAGTAACTCAATCAAAAAAGGAAATAAGATTAGACTAGCATAACTTGTTCTTGACAAACCCATGTTGGCTTCTAGTAATCACAGCATTGTTTTCTAAATGCTTACAGATTGACTGCTTTATAATCTGCTCTAGAATCTTTCCAGGTATTGATGTCAGGCTGACTAGTCTGTAGTTTCTTGGATCCTTCTTTCCCTGCTTTTTGAAGATAGGGACAACATTTGCACATCTCCAGTCTTCTGGTACCTCACCTGTCCTCCATGAGTTCTCAAAGGTTATAGACAGGTTCCAAGATTACGTCTGCAAGTTCCTTTAAAGCCCTAGGATGTAATTCCTTGCAGCTCAGGATAGGTCCCGGCAGTGTGCAATGAGCGGGAGCGAGAACACACCATGTTCTTGCCATTGTGCAATGAGTGGGTGTTGTGTGGCTCATGGGAGTGCACATTCCCCCACTCCACCTTCAGATGGGTGGTGGGATGACCGGCTCCTGGGTGGCCATGTGTTGTAGCGTCTTGTTTAAAAACACCCTGTGACACTGTGTTTGCTGCTGTCTTGTAAAGTTGTAACATATGTATTCCAATGTAGAGGGGTAATTCCAGGAGACACTGTACCATTCTGGTAGATGTGGCAGTAGCTAAAAATGGAGATAGAGTTGTTCAGCTGATCTCTTTTATTGACTCCACTTCTGCTGGTGAGGGTATGCAAGCTTTCAAGCCACACAAAACAGTAGCAGTAGTAGTACCTAAAGGCATAATTACTGTAAGTGGAATTGGCATATGGCACAATTCAAAGTGCTGGATTTGACCTTAATGGTCTGGATCGGAAAGACCGATTGTTCTACCATGTTCTATTGAGTTCCCTACGGTCGTCCAGGAACACCCTTTTGCCCATTCCATCTGTTGCCCTAGTCTGTGGGATGGAGGCGCACAGAAGGGCATTCTTGGTTGTTGCCCCGGGAGGTTCACTGGAGCCTAAGCACCCTTCGGAGGCGGCAGAAAACATTTTTATTTGAAAAAGCATTTGGCCGGCAGGGATAGGGGGTGGGTGTTTTATTGTTTGAATTTCATTTTTGTTTTATGAATTGTGAGCTGTCCAGAGCCTCTATGGGAAGGGTGGTGTATAAATCTGAATAAATAAATAAATAAATAAATAAAATACGTAGTAGGACCTATTCACAGGGCTTTGTGCATTCGTAACAATGGAGATACTCAAAACATTTGGAATCAACAGAATGAGCTTCAGTTATTTACATATTTGGCAAACAGATGGGGATGAAGTGGACACAGATGGAGATGGGTTAGAGGTTTGCTAACTGAATATGAAACGAGGGCTGAAACTAAGCAGGTGGGCTTATCTCAAATTCAGGCCCGCCACACATTTTGTGTGCCACTATTCGATTAACATGTTGAACTAATCTGAAGTTTTTGTCTGTCTAGCCGATTGAGCATCTTTCAAGTTTCAAGGCATATTTTGCTGGATGGGGGTGTGGAAGGTTTTGCTCCAGCAAGTTTAGAACCAAGCCTGCTCATCTTCCAGAAGCGATTTAAGATTTTTTCGCTTAACCAGGTGTTTGACAGGCAGGAATAGGGTTGGGTGCGGTTAGGGCTGATACTTGCTTCTTGGATTCTCACTTTTCTCAACAAGAATCAGGGTTCTTGGCTTGTTCTTGCAAATGAGAACTAGCCAAGTATTGCCCTGACTCTGACCAAGAATAGTGAGGATCTAACCCCAGCCCCCTCTCACTTAACCCTCCCCCCCTTATTTGTTGTTTAAAAAACCCAAACACTTGTACTAACCTGGCTACCTCTCTCTGAGTCCAGGGCTGTTCCGGGACTCCTCACCGCCCTCTACGCTTCTCTGCGGGGGTGTGGTGGGTGGGTGTCAGATGAGTTGGCAAGTTTGCTGTGGAGGCAGCCATGTCAGAGAAAACAAAATCATAATTTTAAAAACCCCACTGTGCATGCGCAAATAGCCACTGGACCATTCTGTGCATGTGAATCCCTTTTCCAAAATGGTGCTGGCAGCATCGGTGCTATTTTGGAAAAGGGCAGCCCATCCACCATGCATGAACGGCACCGGTGCATGCACAGATTGACTATACTTTTCCAAAATGGTGCTGGCAGCATCGGTGCTATTTTGGAAAAGGGCAGCCCATCCGCCATGCATGAACGGCACCGGTGCATGCACAGATTGACTATACTTTTCCAAAATGGTGCTGGCAGCATCGGTGCTATTTTGGAAAAGGGCAGCCCATCCGCCATGCATGAACGGCACCGGTGCATGCACAGATTGACTATACTTTTCCAAAATGGACCCATCTCCTGCAAACAACAAGGGAGAAGGTTTGGAGGGGAGAATATGTAGATATGTTTGCCCTCCTCTTTAGCAATTTCATACCTGACCCCAGAGCTCAAGAGGAGTAAAAAGAGTGGGAAAAATTCAAGTGACCGAAAGCAGATTGCCATCTCGCAAACTGATCTGCAGCCTACTCTATCCTGATGGGGGTAATTTTTTGGATGTTCTCTGAGAGGGCCTCAGAGCTGGTTAAATACCAGGGCATAGTCAAGAGTTCAGAACCACAGGACCTGGCTTTGCTTTGATGTTGAGACGTTTCAGCAACGTGCATCCATTATACCCAGTTTACGCTGGGATGTCTATGCCCAGGATCTGGGGTTGTAGTGTATGAACAATGCCTCCAATGGTCCCAGGTCTGACAGTGGCCATGTAAAGGGGGTATAGCATCAATTAATGACCCTTTTCATGTGGAATGACTCCGAGGTTCCTCCCATGGAACAGCATGTTGGGAATTTAACAGTTCAGGAAGCTGCTCTTGCTCCCTCTGTCCATTTTGGCACACCTGCTTACTGTGCAGGGAGCCACACTGCCTGCCACTGCAGTAAAGTGAGGCAACCTGGGCTCAGGAACAAAGCACAAGGGACATACCCAGAAAAGCCCCATTTGCCCATGTGGGATGGGGATGATCGAGGATTCTATACATTATCTTCTTGAGTGTTTATATTTTGCAGATATCAGAGCTTGTTTTCTTGCTCCCATGCTGAAACAGATCAAAATTTTTCTCCAAAAGAGAAAAATTGATATGGCTGCATCAGCAGTTTGACCCTGAAGTTGTTATGAACTTAGCTATATTTGCTTCCTGGACAGTGGCGATTAGGATTACCCATCCTATAATGGCTCTGTAATAAGATTGATCGGTAGGTCCCTGCTGGTGAATGAGGGAACCAGATGTCATATTTTTAGTATGTAACTACTTGTACTGTATGTTTATTGACAATGATGTTGGTTATTTTTATTGTTATTTTTATTTTATTTATTCTTTTATTTGTATTGGTATTTGTATTGGTTTTGTATTTCCATTATTGTTGCTTTAATTATGCTTACTTTTTGGCTATGGGGGAAGCAAAATGCTGTAATAAAATTGACTGATTGATTAGTACAGGAGGCAATCTGGGTGATGGACCCAACACCAGTTTGGCATGAAGCACTCCATGAGGGGCTTCGGAACTGCCAGAACTGAGGCTCTGGGTGTCTTTAGACATAACGCTGTTCAGTGTTCTGTAACACAGCGTCCTACTGTTATAGTGTTTAGACATACCGTCAACACAGTGTTCACCCCAAATACTGGGGGAATCTTTAGACATAACAAAGATTGGGTGTCAAAACCCATAAGCACGTATTTGGCCGTTGTGTGTAAGCACCAAAACAATCCCAACACCAATTTGTCCGCCCGTTGAACACGCGATGTGAACACTATTACATCACAAGGATAATTTGTGTGTTTTGGCTGAACATATGGCCAACGTTGTGTCTTAGGATATCACAAGGCATGTTAGCAGGTACAACACGGGGAACGAGACAGCAGCGCTTGCGTGCTGAGATCAGGTGGCGAGCAAAACACCAATTTGCCCCAAGATGGGCTGTGTGTCTAAACTAGGGCTGTAGCGGAATATGGCAGCGGTAGCTATTTCCGGCGGAAACAGTGTTTCCACAATTAGTGGAACGGCATGGCAGAGGCTTTCATTCCGCTAGTTTCATTCCGCGGTTCCACTTATTTAATTCCGCTACTTAGTGGAATCGTGGAAACATGACATTTTCGCTACTTCTGCAATTCCGCCAGAGCCACAAAATAGCGGAATAGCGGTTTTCCACAATTTCCACAATTTTTCCGCAATTCCGCGATTTGCAGAATTCTGGCGGAATTAGTGGAATGTCCGCAGAAAAGTCGCGGTGTGGCGCGGGCAATTCCGAAATGGTGGAACGGAATCACGGCACGGTAACAGCTGCTGCCGCATCAGCCCTAGTCTAAACAGCGCCACATGGTGAACACGGGGCCAAACCGGTGTTCATATCAAGGTCAAAACACACATTCAGACACCTGTTGACGTTATGTCTAAAGACACCCAGTAAGTGAAGAACTCCCAGGTCTTGACAGTTGAATCAGTGTTTGGGGTGAACACTGTGTTGACGGTATGTCTAAACACTGTAACAGAAGGACACTGTGTTACAGGACACTGAACAGCGTTATGTCTAAAGACACGCTCTGTGGATTAGATAGTGAAGGGCTTCAAGGAGGGCTTTAGAATTCCAGCAACAGGGGTTACCAGTCCACCTGTCCCACCCTCAGGGCGAGTCGATGAATGACACCACCCCAGCTGAGCTGTGCTCTGTGCTCTATGAATCGTTTAACGTGGCTGTTGAGTTGGCAAAAAAATGAAACCCTGGGGCATTATTGGTAAAGTGCAACATGAAGTGCAATATTAAATCTGCATTCTGCCTTTTGCCAGTACACCTAGCTGATTCTGAGCGGTTATTCAATTTCAAGCCAAATATTACAAAAAAGGCCAGGCTATTGTGGTGCTCCATCTCCTGTTCGGCTTTCAAAAAGCTCAGCTTACTTCTCGACTGGTTGGCTCGTCAAAGGGCGAGGTCACAACAGGTCAATCATTATACTGATGACTTCCTGTTCATGGGCAGGGCCACCCAGCACCTATGCATGTGATGGGTTATTGTGCACATTCCAAGCAGTAGCAGACAACTCTGGGCTTCTGCTTGCCCTGGAAAAAACAGTGGGCCTGGCCACCTCGCTAACTTTCCTAAGGATAGCGTTAGACACAGTTCAGTCCTTATCTTGCTTACCCCGTGACAAATTGGATGACTTGCATGCAGCGATAGCAGTGACCCTGGCAGCCAAGAAAGTCAGTGGGGTCGATCCCATGCCCTGTGCATCCTGTGTGTATGCAACTGCGTCCACCCCCACTTGCCAGCACATTGTGCTGTGTGGAAACCACTCACATATGCACACAGAGGCATCCGCGGGGCATGGGATCAGCCCCACTGTTCTGAATAAGGAGCTTGAATTCTGCCAGTCAGGTCATAGCCCTAGGCCAAGCTTTTTTGTTCCTGCTGTATGCAAAGGTATCAGGCAGCCTCCTTCTCCACTATTATGTGTGAGTGACACAGCACATGGTCCAAATTCCGTGCCAAATACAATGGTAAGAGTTTCTAGTGACAGAAGTTCTTGTTTGAAGCAGAGCTAAAAGTCCAATCCAATGCAGCTGGTGCATATAGTTTTGGGCTTTATTTCAGGGGCAGATGGTGTGTGTCACAGTGGCCCCCAGACTGGGTGGAATGGCAGGTGATGAGGGACCTCTCCTTCCTAGAATTTTTTCCAATAGTACTCATGGTCCACTGGTGGGGAGAGATGTTTGCAAACCAATCAGTGCTATTCTGTTGCAACAACTATGGCCAAAACTCGATCTGGCCTATCTTGAAAATCTCATTGAGAACTGGTCTCCTAACGAGATTTTTGAGATTGAAAATGAGCCAAAAATCAGCCACTCTGAAAATCATTCTCTTGAGATTCTTAAAATATTTTTAAAAATGTTCTGCGCATATGAAAAATGGCCACTGCAGCTGCTCTTTGCTTGCACGATCATTTTCCATGATGGCCTGGGCCATTTGGGTGCCATTTTGGAAAAGGGAAGCTGGTTCTGCACAAGTGCAGACTAGGACTGAAATGAAATAAGAATCCTGCCCTCGATGAGAATCTCACCAGCCTCGAGAAGGGGAGGGTGAGAAGAACTCGCATGATCTCACCCCCCCACCAAGATCTCATTGAGGGCAGGGGGAGCATGCAAGGGTGTCTGGAAGATACCATCGCTGAGCAGGGGCAAAGCAGGAAGAGAAATTTTGGGTGGGGGCCTTGGAGGAGGTTTGGAATCCTGGCATGGGTCCTGCGGTGGGGGTAATTACCCTCCAGAGTGGTTCCTGTGAAGCTTAGCTTCTTTTCAGGTTGGTACGTTTGCAATTTATTTTAAAAGAAAACAAAAAAACCCCAATGAATTGGGCATGCACAAAAAGAACCTGAATCACCCCTTTTGGCTCAGGCCTTTTCAAATATGGCACTGGCAGCATCATCCCACTGCAGGTGCCATATTGAATGTGGGGAGCCAGTTCTGAGCATGCCCAGAATGGGTTGCCATTTTCAAAAATGGGATCTGCAGCAAGCCGATGCTGCTGGCACCATCTTTAAAAGCAGGCTGAGCCTGCCCAGAAGGGACAATTCAGGACATTCTGCATTCCCAGTTTGTTCCCCCCCCCCCAAGTTTTTGCCCCCTGCTCACCTCTGGCACCCCATCCAGCCCCCTTTACTTGCCCCTCTGCCTGGTGCACAGCCCACCTCCAGCCTTGAAAGGTTCTCGGTGAGAATGGAAGATTTTCTAACCTCCTCTCATTTAGAGAAGGAGATGCAAAAAAAACCATTCTTATTGAGAACCAGCAAGAGCCGAGAATAGAGTTTCAGCCCTAGTTCAGACCAGGTGTCCGTTTCCAAAATGGCACTGATGTGCAGAATGGACATATTGGCAATTTTGCGCATGCAATTTTAATATATTTTTTTTAGACTTTCTTGAGATCTCACACTGTTAGTGAGATTTTCTCGAGATCTCCCTGCTAGTTCTCTAGTCTCACAACATTCTCGCGAGAATCATTTTTATTCTCATTTCAATCCAAGCGACAACCTAGCAGTCATATATGAAATAAACTCAATGTCATCAAAAAACCACCCAAATTTTGAGCCTTGTCAGGGCTTTTGTACTTCTAAAATATGTTTGCATATAAGCATGTTTCTAGAATTAACAATGTCATAATATGGAACTAACAACGGCCCTCACTCACTTCCAGATCACACCCATCGTGAGGATAGATCATTTCAGTCTGTTGTTACCAGGAGCCAGCAAGGAGCCAGAAGCTATGCCTTCATATATCTGGACCATTGGATACTAGAATTGTTTCAGACAGTGCAGGGTTTTTTGTCTAGTCACACCAGGGTGGCTTATGAGTGCACCTCTGCAGAATTCCAAGAGTTCAGTGCACAATGGGGTGGGAGTTGGATTTTCTGATTCTGGAGCTCCAGGTGCTCCAGTTCAGTATGGCATTCCATCACAAAGGTTTGGCACCTGATACCAGAGCCAGCAGGTTTTCAGTTTTGGCATACGCCATATGTCCTGGTGGGTCAACCTCTCTGAATTGGTTTCTTCACACAATCAAAATGGCTGAGTGTTGGTCTTGTGATCAGGGCAGGAGAGAAGATTCCAGGCTTTTCATTACCCCCACCATTCTACTCCAGATATCGAGTATTTTACTCCAATTTTGTTTCGATGCTTTCAAAGCCACCCTTTTTGATGCAGCATTTAAATTAGCCTTTTTGGGGACTTTCCATGCAACTGAACTTGTACCCGAGTCCAGGTGGGCACGATCTGGCAGGGCCATTGCCCTCCATGCTGTGATTCTTGAGCATGACTATTTGAGTATTTGGATCAGGCGATCTAAAACTGATCAGAGGGGCAGGGAACAGCTAGTGTTCCTTCAGCGAGCTGGGTCATTTGCTTCGTGACCCATCAGGGCTTTAAGGAAGGTACTTGGGAGTTTTTTCTTGGGTAGATGGTGAATTCTTTAGACAGTCCATTGGCATATTTTATATGCGACACCAATTTGCGCTGATGTTACAGGAGTCTATTCACCGCCTTGACCTTCCTGCTGTGAATTTTGGGCTCCACTCTTTTCACATCAGGGCAGCCAGCATTGTTTCATTAAGTTGGTTACAGGCCCAGATAGAAGAGATTGGGAGATGGTCTGGTCATACATTCAACAGATTTCATAAAGTAGGTTGCAGTGAGTCATCGCTGAATTGTGGCTAATGTGGTTTCTGTGTTCATTTGCTTCCATGACCACCAGCGAGAGGGCCTCACAAATTGATGGGGATAGTGGGCCACAGTATTGTCCACTCGGCTGCTAAGGTGGCCAGGTGATCCCATTGGGGCATGCAGCTGGGCCTTAGTGCTTCGGTCGAAGTTGTCTGGAGAGGCAGAAAGGGCATGTGCTTGGAGAAACTCATGCCCCTAATACATACTGCCATGTCAGACCAACATCCTGACATACTAGTGGTTCACTTAGGGAAGAATAATTTAACCAACGTTATGAGGTTCGATTTATTACTCATGATTAAGAGAAACTGGGTATCTGCACTTCAGCTCCTTCTTTGGCGTTTTCTTTATTTTCTTTGGGGAAATTTGTTTATGTGGACTCACATGCTATAGAGAATTGTGTGGTGTGATGCCATTTTCCTGGACAAGATCGAGAGGGTACGGAGGAAGGTTAACAAAGAAGTAGGCAAATTGGTACTAGCCTAGAATGGGGAATGCATCAGCCATGGGAAAAAAATTATTTCTCATGACCAGAGCTGTTCAGGGAAGATTGGGTCCATCTTTCTCAAGTAGGCATGGAGCTGAACTTAAAAGTTTTGAGGGAGGGACATATTCCAGGTCCTGGGATGAATCTGGGGATAGGGTGCAAAACCAGGCATGCATGAGCTGGCGGTTTGCTGTGGCAGGGTTTCAGTTAGTTGCTATAAGTTGGTTTTAACAGTTTATTTGCAAAGACATCTCCTTAAGAGATGGGGATTTGGTGGCTGAATCAAGAGCAAGGGTGGTCAGGTTTCAGCTAATGGCCCACGGATGGGAGGGTCGAGCATTGCACTTGAGAACACAGGTGGTCCCGAGTGGGCTCTGGCCTCCTTATCTGCTTCAATGGAACAAAGGAATACAGCAATGACTCACAAACCCAGCCAGATGGTTGTTGGGAGAGTGACCTAAGTTGTAAACATAGAAAGGGTTGGCACCTGAGAGGACATCAGGCCGCCCTTCATTAAACTTGATTCTGGTCAAGTTCTTCTCTGGAGATAATCGGGAATAGATTTGAAATAAAGAGTGTGGCCTTCACGTTCCAAATGCGTGTCCCTGTCATCTTCTGAGGTGCAGCGACAAATAAAATATTTTACCATAAATTTCTGATCCTGATTAAAAGGGGAACCATTACAGTACAGTCCCTGACTTATTCATTCCCTTGTTCTTTGGCATTCTTCACCAGCCTTTAACACTATAACTTTTAAAAGAAAAGGACATCAATGTTTTGGATCTGTTCACATGAAAAATAATCATAATGAATGTTCCTCTGTATTTGGATGTGAAAGGGAAAAAAATGTCTTGATGAAATGAAATGCTTTTAATGTTCCTTTTGCCTTGAAAGAGATTCACTCAGTTTTGACTTATGCAGTTTGACTGGAACAAAAGAACAATTTTGGATTTTTTAAAAAAGCCATATGCTGGTTTACAAAAGGGAAAGTTGTCTTTCACAAATTAGGTGCAAGTCAGGATGTGAAGGTTAAAGACATGATTTATCGTGTTGAGACAGTGTCACAGTGAAGAGACCTTGAAAAAGTCAAGTGGTTATTTCTGGGGTTTTGGGAAAGAAAAATATTGTGTAAATGAAAATTGTTTGAAGAATAAGCATCAATAAAAGGCTTGTTATTTAAATAATTTCACTCTCTGATCATAACACTGAGCTGTGCAATTGCAGAAAACTACTGGAAAAGAAATTTTTTGCTGAGATGTTTTGAGAGATAAACTGGGTGGCAGATGCTTGATCAGGGAAGTGCACAGGAGACAGATAAAATAGAAGATAAAAACCAGAAAAGGAGTATTAAAAAAATAAATAAACTTTAGTGAAGAAGGGTAGTTTCCTACCTGTAATGTATCTTCTTCGAGTTGTATCCTCTCACCAAAGTCCCACTTTAGGTATTGTCGGCACTCCCTGGTGGCAGATTGGATTATAGCAAGCATCCCAATGAAATTAGCTCCCCTGAGTGACGTAGTCCCCACTCCCACCCTGCAGGAGTGCATAAATACCCCACTGCAGCTTCCCCCTTCAGTACATACTATAGCCACTGCATGCGGGGAGGCAGGGAAGGGATCTGGGACTTTGGGGAGATGATACAACTCGAAGAAGATACGTTACAGGTAGGAAACTACCCTTCTTCTTTGTTATCCTCTCAGCCAAAGTCCCACTTTAGGTAGATTGGCAAGTAAGGACAAGGAGGCGGGATGCAGACAAATAATCCCTATTTATTGTGAGCACAGAGAAGTCAAAACAGATTAACCAAACCTTGCCTCACTTCGTGCCACCACATCAATGGGCATAGGGGTACAGAAACATGGAGTGAGAACTCAACGTAGCCGTCTTACATATGCCCTCTATCGGGATATGTTCAAACAGAGCCAAAGAAGTGGCCACAGCTCATGCAGAATGAGCCTGTAACCCAGACGGCTAAGGGTGACCTGCTAACTCATAGCATCTGAAGATGCAAGCTGGAAATGGTCTGTTTGGAGACCCTATTAACAGTTTCCCTGGGCCAAAAGCAACAAAGAGAGCATCCAATGGGTGGAAGGTGGGAGTCCTATCTAGGAAATAGAGCAGAGCTCTGCAGATGTCAAGATTAAGCCTCAGAGGCATGAAGTGGGGGGAGAGGGGGAAGAGTTGGTAATCTCCTGGTTTGTTTTTATTAAGTTTCCAAGAAAGTTTATCGTTCAAGTCAAATCATGTACAATAACATTCACAAAGAGCATGATCCCATGGTACAGAACAGGACTGTTACAAAAGAATAAATAATGATTAACAAGAACCCTATTCAGGGCAGTATCTTGCACCTCCCCCGCCCCCCAGAAACAACAAACAAACAGAAAAACCCAGCAAACCAGTATTAAAGAAAAGTAATACATGCACAGCAGAAGGCGAGGCCTTCAGCCATAGCATGAGTAGATAAGACAAAACATTCACCACTAAAATGACCTTTGTAATCTCCTGCTTGAAGTGGAATTGTGATATGACCTTAGGGAGAAATGTTGGGTGTGAGCGAAGCACTACCCTGTCCTCATGAAACGTTAGATAAGGGGGTTGAGACAAGAGGCCTGGAGCTCCCTAACTCACCTGGCAGAGGTAATTGCCACAAGAAAGGCAATTGTAATAGAGAGAAGGTCAATGGAGAGTTGTGCCATGGGTTCAAAGGGGTCGTGCATGAGACCCGGAAGCATTACATTTAGGTCCCAGCTGGGGGAGCCATTAAGGTATGGCTTAAACCAATGGCGTAAGGGATCCATTAGGGAGTTCCCACCTGTCCAGGCTGTCAACAGACATGTGGGAACTCCCTAATGGCTCCCTTAAGGAACCTAATAACCAAGGAGTTCTCAGAAAGGAGAGTCTCATTATAGGGTCCCCAGAAAGCATTTATGGCAGTCAGGTGTACCTTCAGCACCTTGCTGAATAGGCAAGACCCCTATTCAGCAAGGCTAGTAAGTAGTGTAGGAAGACGTAGTGGTAGGGTTTCCTGCTTGTGAGGAGGAGTCTCTTAACTGGGGAGGAGCGGTTCTGCTCTTGATTGGCTAGCAGTGAAGCTTCCATGCTGTCAAGTGGAGGGAGTCTAGGTTCGGGTGCCATAGGTGACCCTTCTTTTGGGAGAGGAGATCTGGGTTTCAGTAGCCAGTTCTGTTATCTCTGGGTGCCAGAACTGTTGTGGCCAGTCTGGTTCCACTAGTATCAGGGTTTCCCCTTCCTGAGGAGCTGTGGAACAAATGGAAATTGGGGGTGGGGGAGGCGTACCTCAGCCCTTCTGGTCCCTGGCTTGCTAGAGTGTCTCCCAGTGAGCCTAGCCCTTTTCCAGCCCTTGAAAAGAATGTTGAGAGAATATCGATAACTAGGATTCCCCATTGCTTGACTAAGGCATGAAACACATCTCCCTGTAGGGTCCCACTCATGGGACGTTGACCCCTGGCCTGCTGAGGGTGTCAGTGTCTATGTTGTCTGTGCCTGGCATGTGGACTGCCGTCAGGACCACATGTCTGTGCAGGCACCAGTCTCAAAGTAACTATGCCTCTTCAATGAGCGGACAAGGTTGTGCTCCTCTTCAATGAGTGGACAAGGTTGTGCTCCCTCCTATTTGCTTACATAAAACATTGCGACCATACTGTCTGTGCAGATAAGACACAACAGGACACAAGGATGGCTCTCTATTGGTGCTAAAGCTCTGATGGCCAGTTGTATTGCCCTCATCTTGAGGACATTTATGTGAAGGGTCTGTTGTTGGGGTGACCAGGTCCTGTTACTGAGATGTCACCCGATCCTGCTCCTCAGCCTGTTAAGGAGGCATCTGTAGAGATGGAGAACTCTGGGGCCTGGGGTTGAAATGGCATGCCTTCTCAGACCATGGCCTCCTTGATTCACCAGAGAAGACTCTGGAGTACAGTTGGGGTGGCTGTCCAGATGAGGTTGGGCCATCGAATCCCCAGAGGAGTCCAGGGCTTGAGTCACCACTGGAGTGAATGTAGTCACAAACGTGCTATGAGTGTTGTGAAAGCGGTGGACGTCATAAGGCCCAGCAGCCTAGAAAAAAAACAATATAGGGCTGGCTGAGATAGTCCCTGCAAAATCTGAGTGCAGTATTCCCTAATGGAGAGGAAACTGTCCTGATGGGTGAAGGCCCTGGCATTAGTAGAGTCCAGGGTAGCCCCAATAAATTTGATGGTGTTGGAAGAAGTGAGGATTGACTTGTAATTAATGATCAAGCCCAAGGTCATAAAAGGTCACAAACTATGATCTCCTGGAGGGTTTCCTCTGCTGTGGCCCTGAAAAGTGAGTCATCCAAGTAGGGAATAGACAAATAGTGTACAAAGTACTGCTGCCAAAAGGGCCAGGCACTTACTAAATACCCTTGGGTAGGAGGACAGTACAAAGGGGAGAACAGTAAACTGGTAATGAGCCCCCTCTAGGCTGAACCTTAGGTACCTATGAAAAGAAGGGTACACAGGGATGTGGAAATAAGCATCCTTCATATAGATTGTGGTAAACCAGTCCCCCTGTCTGAGGGAGGGAATAACCTGTGACAGAGTCACCACATGGAACTTAAACTTAGTAACATGTTTATTTAATGCTCTGGGATAGAGGATGGGTTGGAAGTCATCAGGTTTTTTTTGAACCAGAAAATATGCAGAGTAGAAACCTTCCCCACAACATTCAGGGAGAAGAAATTCAACCGCTCCTTTGGACAACAAGGTGAGAACCTCCTCTCAAAGAGCAATAGCAGCTTTCATGTCAACAAGGATGGGGGTGGATACCATTCTGTCTGATGGTCTAGAGAAGAACTGGATGGTGTATCCCTCCTCTATTGAGGTCAGCACTAAAGCGTTTGAGGTGATTTCCCTCCAGGTTTGAATAAAACGTCTGAGCCTGTCACCAAAATGGGGGGAGAGGGGGCTCTAGACCTCTGTGGGGGTGTCACAAGTGCTAAAAACACTTCTTGGGTGGCAGAGGGCCCCTAGGGGTGGGGCTTTGCTTTCCTCTGGGGCAAGGGAGCAGGGCAGAAGGGTCTCTAGGAAGGCTTACCTGCCCCTGTGTTTCCTCTTTGGGGCTGTGTAGTGAAAGATTGCGGTAGACCCATTGTACACCGGTGGAGCCAGTTAGTGAACCCTTATATATTTTATTTGGCCTACTTTTGCTTTAAGAATCTATTTTGCTTGCCATGAGCTGTATATATTCCTCTTTGGCATCCTATGTGTATTTAATCCCATAATATGTTGTTGTGCAAAATATCATGGTCAGAGCTGTAATGTTATGAGATGCTTTTATCAGCAGCTGAGCCTGATACTAAGAGAAAGGTCTCTTAATTGGGAGTTGAATGACTCAGGCCAGGGGGAGGTAATAGTTTATTGTTAGCACATGTGCAGTGGTCACATAGTGAGGTTTGTAAAGTCAAAATACTATAAAGACACAGAGACCGGAAATCCACATTGGAAACCTCACTGGTGGCCAGCTCGCAGATGTGCTGAGGGGCGCGGAAGAACCTGGGGCCACCTAGGGATCATCTCGCAGTCGTTGTTGGGGTTCCCTGGCTTGCAGAAAGGGATGTGAGACGTTCCTTTAACTTTTATGTTTTGTATTTAATAAAAAAGGTTTCTTGACACCACATTCGTTTGAGTCATCACTGAACTGATCCAAAAGAACAAACAATCTTAAGACAGGCTGGTAGTAAGGTTGCCCCTTATAGGCAGCTTGAAGGGAGGGCACTGAGCCAGCTGCCAGGAGGTAGCCAATAGCGGTTGTGTCATGGCAGGAGGGCTTGTAACCCGTAGGCCCATGGCCTTAGCCGTGGTCTTATCCATTTTCAACTGGCGGAATTGTTGATTGGTTGTCTCTGTGAAGAGGCCTGTTCTGTCAAAAGGCAGATTCTCCACAATGAATTGGACCTCTGGGGTGAGCCCTGAGGAATGCAGCCAGGCATGGCAACTCAGAGATTCACACACACACACGCCATGCCTCAACCCTGTGATAGAGCTATATTAAAGGAAACCCTTGTCAGGTGACAGGAGAGTTCTAGGTCATCAGTTAGGGCCACTTGCAGATGCTCCTTTGCCACAGAGTTGTGAAGGGAGGAGCATAAGTACTGCATGATTTCCCACAAAGTGTGGCTAAACCTAGTCATGATGACTAGATAGTTGTCCACCCTCATGGTCAGGGAGGTGGATGAATTCACCTTCTGACCCACGGAGTCCAGCCTTTTCCCTTCTTTGTCAGGGGGCTGTGCTGGGGGCTTCCCACCCATGGCTTTCTGTGCTGTAGCTGTGGCAATGACAGAGTTGGGAGCTGGATGGGAAGTGAAGTAATCATAGCCCAGCCCACCCCAGGGACTGGGGACATCCTCAGAGACCTAGGGTCCACAGGAGAAGCTGTGGCAGGCTGGTGCCATATGTCCTTCTCCACTGGTTACATAATCCCCTCTGCTATAGGGAGAGCAGTGCGGTCACCCTGGTTCACAGACCAGGTATCAAAGAGCTGATATGGCTTTGACGCCTGTGTGCCATTGAAGGGTATCCCCTCAGCTGTAGTCATGCACACTAGCAGATCCTGAAAGAATCTGTAGTCTGACCGAGGGTGCTTAAAGTCCCACTGGAGGGAGGCATCAGGATACTGCTGGTCTGTATCCTCTTCCTGGAGGAAGCGATTGTCAGCCTGTGGGTCTGTATCATTAAGGTTGTAGGATGAAGTGAGGTCTTGCGGGTCCGAAGCATAGGATGAAGTCCCTCCTAAGTTGGGAGTCCGATATCTCCACGTGGAAGCTCCCGGGTCAGTCTGAGGAAGCCTTGCTGATTGTGAGTGTCAGGTTTAGGGGTGTGTCATTTTAATTATTGTTATTGCAATAACAAAAACAACAAATAATAACAATGAAAATAGAAATGAAAATGACTTTTTGTTTTTGAAACAAAGGGAAAAAATTGAAAAATGTATTTCTGGCTATAGCTTTTTTGATTCTTATTCAATTCAGATGAAACATGGGGAGAGTGTAACCGGTTTGGAGGGCACCATGTGAACCAATTTTTGAAAAGATTAGATAAAGAGAGCCAATTTTAGAAGCAATTGAATGTTGTGAATTTAAGAAAAACTCCATATACATTCATGGCTACAGCTTCTTTATCTTCCATCCAATTTTCATGAAACCTGTGAATATTATGTCGCTCCACAAGCTAATTTTCAGAAAGATTGGATAAAGAGTCCTGATTTTATAAGACATTAACTTGAAAATACATTTCCAGCTGTAACATTTTTATATTCCATCCTGTTTACAAGACATTTGGTAGGAATGTATTACATACCATCCCTGTCATCTCTGTCAAATTACAGGACAATTTGATAAAGGGAACCAATTGTATAAGCAATTGAATTTGTCCTCTTGAAGACCCTTATTCAGATAAATAGCAGCACATGCAGTGCCAGTCAAGGGCAGTCACCTGGCATGGCAGGGGGTGGTAGGTTGTAGGAGGAAGGACGTGGACTGACAGACACATTCACTGGCCAATTGCTGCATGCTTCCAGCTTTATAGGACTAATCAGTAGTGGCTTCGAGGCACGCATAGGGGGAGGCCCTCAGGTGGGCATAGAAGGGACATAACTGGGGCTTTGGGGATAGCGTCCCAGAAATCAGGAGACATAGTTTATACATCTAGGCTGGCCAATTATCATCACAATCACATTCTGCAGCACTGTGACAGAGGACATAAGAGAATCTCTATTGGCTCTTTCCTA
>QEPC01001524.1:1776577-1799694 GCA_003113815.1 Sphenodon punctatus
GCATCCTCGTGAATGTTGCATCCCTTGTCTCTCCCTCTGTTCCCTCTTCCCTGTCTCCCCTCCCCTTGTCTTTAAATTGTAAGCTCTCAGGCAGGGACCATGTCTATTTTATTCTCTGTAAATTGCCATTTACACTTCTGGCGCTATATATAAATGCTAATAAAAAATAAATAATAATAATATTTCATATCTCCTCTGAAAGTAGAAAGAAATCACATTTTTCTTATTATAGGGGATTTATTTTTGTCTTTTGGGGATACAATTATGATCTATCTTCAAGGTTTGCTTCCTCAAAAAATGGCTCTACCTATGCTCCATTGTGGTCCATAAGGTCAGCCAAGAACAAACTCTTGTAAGTCCTATTGGTGTGTCAAGTATGTATGATGAGGGCATATGCAGAGAGTGGTGTTGTTAGTGGCTTCTCCACAACTTTGGAACTCCCTTCCTCTGGGAGTTTTCCGAACCCTGAGAGTGAGCATTTTCCAAAGACAATACAAGATGTTTTTATTTGGCCAGGCATTTAGGGAACAGTGACAGGTTTTGTGGGGGTTGGCTTGTAAGAGATTTAAAAATTGTTATATGTTTTATTTTATGGGTTTTATCTTATACGTATTTTTTATATGTTTTCTATTATGTTACACACCCAGAGTTTTTAGGATTGGGAGGGATACAAATCTAAATAAGTTAAAAAATAAATAAGTGATGAGGGCTAAAACATAACAGGTTTTAAAATAAGAACTACAATTCTCATAATTTTACTGTAGGTGTTAACAGACATCACGTTGGCCCAGTTCAGTCTGTTTTGGCCCTGCTGGGCCACACGATGCCTGTTCAGGGCCTGCATCCTTGGAGCTGTATGGTAAATGCAAGTATTTAGCATCATAACGTTGAGTATAATGAGTAAAAAAAAAAAAATCACTCAAAGCATATTAGCTCTCCTCAATACTGCATCACAAAATACCATATTACCACCTTTGGCAGACAGCTGGGACAATAAAGGTAGGACTAAATCAATTATTAATTATTATTATTATTATTATTATTATTATTTATATACCACCAGCAGTGTACCTGGTGCTGTACAATCAATAGTTCTAGACAGGTCCCTACTCCCAGGGGCCTTACAATCTAAATACAAGGGATGGGGGAGACAATTCACTCCCTTAAACAAATCATGAGACTAGCGTGGCAACAAAATTAAATAATTCTCCTAGTGTTAATATAGAAGCCTTATATTCAGCATCAGATGTGGTAACTATCAATAATATCGGGAGACTATTTTTATAAACCTTTCTGAAACACAATGTCCAATATTATCTCCCATTCATCATGCACTCCGCCATAATTATGGCATCTGAGAAGGGCCACAAGATTGCTGTCTGGAGACTATCATAAGAATGGGTGAAATTTGTTTAATTTTCCTTCTCTGTTCTCACTTTTGTCAGAGCTTAGATTAATTCTGTGTCATCTGAGCACATCATATTGCCAAGATACTCTATGAAAGTATCCTAGGCTGCAGTTCTTTTCAATTTTGTCTCCTCCAAGCTCTCTCTTTAGAACATATTCCTTGATAAGACCGCTACACTTTTTAGCTATCAATTAGCAGCTAGGAAGCTCTGTCTAACATTCAAGAGAGGATGTTAAAATGAGGGTGGAGTATATTTTGAATGTCTGCCTGGTCTACCTTTTCCCTGAAGGATAATAAAGCAGTTAAAAGTGAGAGCACTGGAGTGGCTACTCAATCAAATTACAGCATGTTGAAAAGGTCAAAGCAGTAGAGCACACAGATATAATTCACAGATTATACAAGGCATTAAAATTCAGATACCACGTCTTCTGGAAAAAGATTATAAAAAGAACAGAAAGTGGCAGAACATTAATCCATTCTCATGACAACATTTGTACCAAAAGCAGAGAATGTACAATTGTAACCTTCGTTATGACACTGGAGCACCAGACATCTAGCTTCATTTGGGATGCCCAGGGTCTGTCAGAAAGACGATGTACTAATTGGGGAATGGGGAAATATAGATATTTCTTTACATACAATGTTACCTAGGCTGCATTTCTTTTCAACTTTGTCTCCTCCAAGCTTCCATTTATTTAATTTATTTATTTATTAAATTTCTATGCTGCTCTTCCCGAAAGACTCAGGACGGCTCACAATCCATACAAAAACTGTTTAAAACATTAAAATTCATATAAAGCCACCCTCCCCTCAAGCCCTCCCCCACCCCACCCCCAGAAATCCAACCAAACCCCACCTATCCCTGCTTGCCAAATGCCTTCCCAAATAAAAAGGCACTGCCTTCGGAAGATAGTCAGGCTTAAGCAAACCTCCTGATAAAGGGAGTTCCACAATGTGGGGGCAGCAGCCGAGAATGCTCTCCCGTGCACCCTTGTCCCATGGACAAGGGTAACAGATGGAATGTGCTCGGGGGCACCCCCAGCCAGTCATAGGGGCTGTAAAGGAACATGGTAGGATAGGTGCTCTTTCAGATATATGGACCCAGACTGTTTCGGGCTTCAAAGGTCTTTAGAACTTATTCCTTCATAAGATTGCTCCACTTTGAGATATCAATTAGTGGATATGAAGCTCTAAGATTCAAAGCACATGCGCTCTTCCTGCTAAGGTATGTAGCTGCATTGACACGTGAACACTTGAACTGTGTGGGCCTGCTAATTTGTCTATGCTCTAGTCAAGAAGCCTTTGGGGAGTGCTCACGCATAGCTGCGAGTTCAAATCCCACCGTCTTTACTTTGTTCTATAATGAAGGGACTAGGAACCAGTGGCATAGCTAGCTACCATGGCACAATGGGGCTCAGTTGACACCAAGTCCCAGACTCTGAACAGGCCCCTTTGCAAGTGGTCTGAGCACCAACCCCTAACCTGGTGACCCCACCCACTTGCCTGTAGGGGGCCCAAAGCTGGAATCTGAGCTGAGACCCTCAGAGCTTTACAACAACTCTGCTAGTTGCTGCTACACAGGGGCACAATGAAGAGAAGAACCTAGGACTCTTAGTTCCCCCAAAGCTTAGCTATGCAGCCGACCATGCTGATAATGTTGCTGCAGCATCCTAACCAACAGCTATTTAACTACTGGGTAGAGCTGCACTGGGTAGTGCTTTAGTGCTACCTGTGGGTAACACCTGCATTTGGGGACATCCCCTATGGGCACATGATGGGTCCAGTCCCCCATAAAGTACCAAGTGCCCAATAATGCAAGTACTGGGGAGTCCTAGGATGCCACAAGATGCCAGTCCCAGCACCCGCGGTTCCCCAACTCACCTCACTGGCTGGACTGCTGCTCCTGGACTCCTGGTTGTTCCCTGCTTCTCCCTGGCCCCCGCACCTCACGTAGCTTTTTCTGCATGGGGGAGGGGAAGTGAAGAGATCTCTTCCCATCTTTATGCGCACCCTAATGGGTCACTGTTCCCAGTGGGACCCATATCAGGGGAGCACACACTCCACCATTTTGGATCCACTAGGAGGGTACACGCAGATGGGAAAAGGCCTCCTCGGTTCCCACCTTCTTTAGAAAAGTCAAGTGGGGAAGTTCCATGCTCAGTTGAGTGGCACAACAGCCGGGGAGAAGCAAGGAGCAGCCAGGAGTCTGGAGCAGAGGAGCAGCAGCCCAGCCAGTGAGGGGAGTCAGCGCAGGGTCCCAAGAGTTGGGGAGTCCGTCGGGTTTCATTCGAGTACCTGTTGGTGCCTGAACTTGACCGGGGTGAATTGGGCACCCTGTCGAATTCAGGTTACCTGGTCGCAGACCAGGCACCCACTTGCAGCTCTACTACTAGGCAATGTGCAATGTCCTCTAAGAACTGCTGAGCAATGGAATTGGTTGCAAAGTGGGGGGGAGGGGAATGTCACGGAATTTCCTTTCTTACATGTTTTCAGAACCTGGCTAGACGAGCAATCCTCTGTCATACCTGAGATGGAGGCTATTCTGCTTTGGAGCAGGGACTGGATGACCCTGGAGATCCTGTTCCACCCTACAATTCTACTAGTCCAAGAGTAGAAATTAATAAGGTCACAAGTCCAACAAGAGGCTGATTAAAAACAACCTGAAGTCAGTGGGATGATTGCCACGGACCTCAACATCTTTGGACCAGACACTTCAAAGTCAATGGGAATTCTTCCATTTGATTTGAGAGATTGCACCCCGAATGTATACAACTTGCCAGTCCTGAATAATTTCATATCTCAATGTCCCTTTTCTAAGTAAACACATGAATATCAGCTACCCTGACTTCTGCTGCCCTGGTTATTGTGATTTGTTTCCTTTCCTTTAGGCACCACTTCAACAATTTGTCTTAATTAGTCAACTGAAAGAAAAGAGAAAAGGGACTCAATTTCCCGATGTGGGTTTGGTGGGTGGGTGGGTATTTCCCAGGCAGCAGAGAAAGGCATGTTTTGACAGTGCAGGTGGTGTAGGCGGCTGGACTAGATGGCCTCTGGGTCACTTCCAGCTCTGACTCTACGTCAGAGCCCAAGAATGGTTTTCTCATTGTGATTTGTGACAAAAAATGTGACAATATACAAAAAACCTCAGGATTAAAATGGGCATAGGGTATACTCTTCGTACGCATAGGGCATACCCTTGGTAGACCTGTTCTGCAGAATATTACATGTGTTCTGTGCCCGTATGTATAGATATATACATCTCCATATACGTAAGTATATGAACATTTTGGAAGTTCAGAGGTTTTGTCACACTAAGCATCACGTTTTCATAAAAGATGGTTATCATTATGAAGGACATCTCCTGTAAATATATCCCACCCACCCTTCTGCAACTGGTGTGCCCTTAAAATAAATGTTTTCTGTTTAAGTAATGCTTTCTGTGGTAACAGCAGTCAATAGAAAGCAGCGACATAGCAAGACTATGGTAGGCCCAGGCTCATGTCTAAATCATAGCCCCCTCCTATGGGAAAAGCCCCCCTCCCCCCAGAGTCGCGGAGAGAGAGGACCTCAAGGGTGGAGAGGCAGGGTTTCCCCATGAAAGCGCTCAGCTGGCCCTGGTAACAGCTACTTGTATTTCATTCATGTTTTGAATGATGCAAAGAATTCTCTAGTGTATGACTGGTAGCGCTATAGAAACGATAGTAATAGTAAGGAATAAATTGATCCCTCCAGATGTGTGATGAATATAATATTTCAAATAGTGATGTGCTTGTTCTCTCTCTCCCTATATATTATAAAGAAATAAACACTTACTGGGTGATCCTCCAGCTGTTCAGTGCCAAAGTGAGCCCTTAGGACTGTTGCAAGATCTGCTAAGGAGAATGAGACTCGCATCAGCAGGAAGGGCTAATACTAGTACTAAACCATGGTAGGAATGCAGTAATAGAGTATGGTTATATACCCATGCTAAATAGATCCACTCATGCTAGGCATTCATTCAGAATAAAACTAGCAATAATGCTTACACTTGTGGCAACCATTCCTTAAGTGATAAGTCACTAATAATGAACAGCAATTGCCATATAATTGCCTTACGAGCGTTTACACAATCGTATCACTGCTGTTACATCGGCAGACTATACATTTAATGATCCCTTTAGGAACTGCAAGTTTAGGGAACCTGTGTGTAATTATGAAGCTAATAATGTAAGAACTGTAGCTACATGCATTATATGTAGAACATTCATTTTCCCTTGGGACATAACAAGAGAACAGATTAAGACACTGGCTAAACTCGAACAGCAAAACTGACATCCTTCCCCATTTCTCCTAACATAAGCAAAATTGTCAATAAAGACAATGGCTATTTTGACTGCGCCTCAGGCTTCCTTCTTCTTGGAGACTGTTTTTAAGGGTGCTGGATATTGGGAGGGGCCACTGGATGGTGAGCCGCATCAGTAATCTTGACATCAGCGTGCCGTGAATGTTCTGGCATCTCTGTTTCTCCCTGGTCTGCATCGCACTGTGCACTAGCCAGTCTGAAAGTGATGCAACTAGTACTACTGCGACTCAGGAATGAGAGTTGGCAGAGCACAAGGGAAAAAGTCATGGAAGAAAGGTTGGAACAATATGGAACTTGTGTAAAGTTCAGCTGGGGGTAGGGGTGGGCTGGCTAGTAGGTACAGCAAAGGAGGCCCTGCGGCCCTTGGCCCAGTTCGCATAACCCAGCAGAAGAAGGCTGGGAACTGCGAAAGGAACTCTAACATTTATTTATTTAATTTAGACTTATACCCTGCCCTTTCCCAAGGATTCAGGATGGGTTACAAAACATAATCAAAATACTGTATGTATAACCCTTCCCCTCACAAAACACTAATCCCAAAAAACCTATCCTTGCCCACCAATGCCAGACCAAACAAGAATGTCATACACTGTCTCTGGAAGATGCTCGGGCTTGGGCAAATTTCCAAGGGAAGGGAGTTCCAGAGCTGCAGGGCAACCATGAAGAAAGCCTCACTATTGGTCTTGGCTGTACACACTTAGAAGGAGGCTGTTCTTGGCTAGCCTTCGAGCCAGTGATGGAACATAGGGGTAAAGCAGTCTTTCAGATATGTTGGGCCGGAGCCATTTAGGGCTGTGTAGGTCAAAACCAGCACCTTGAATTATGCCTGGAAAGATATTGGAAACCAGTGCTGAATCCACAGCACAGGTGTTATATGCTCCTGGTGACTCACCCTCATTAGAGGGTGGCCACAGCATTCTGGACCAGCTGTATCTTCCGAACAATCTTCAAGGGCAGCCCCTCATAGACTTCAGTAGTCGACCCTCGAGGTTACAAAGGCATGGGTGATGGTGATCAGGTCCAACTGATAAAAAGGGTTGCAGCATTTTTGCCAGATGGAGTTGGTGAAAGGCTCTCCTAGCCACTGCCGCAACCTGATGTAGTGATGAATCCAGAATCACCCTAAGACTGCGAATCTGAGTGACCAAAGAACGTTGGACCTCATCCATGATGGGCATCCCTATGCCACCATCACAGAACTGATCAAACTTCATCACTTTAGAATCCTCATTATCAGAATACATATTCAAATAGTATGTGCAGTGATGAGACATCACAATCAGGGTTGTGGAACTGATTAATAATTTCACTAACCAAGCAAAAAAATAAGCACATGCTAGACTGGAACTTGCACTGAGGAACTGGGCCCACTCCTTAGCTCAAAAAGTATATTCAGCAGAGGTAAGCAAGCAAATGGATGTTTAAAGTACTGATCATAATACAAGAGTGCACACTTTACATGGGAGAAATTCAGATTTATGGTTGTCAGCAGTACCAGTTCAAGACCCTTGAGCATATTGCATGCAATACAATTTTAGTACAGTGCATGGTCACTAGGGGTGTACAGAAGGCACCTCTGCCAGTTTTTGTTTTCATTTTTTTAAAAACCCTTCATTTTCAGGTTTTTTTGTAAATCACCCTACCATTTTTGTGGTTTTTACAATTACTTTTATTAAACATTTTTAAAAAAAACAACCCACTGCACATGCACAAAATGGCCACCATACCATTCTGTGCATGTGTCGTGTTGTGCCTCGGTTTCCCCAAAAGGAAAATGCGCTTAGTGGTCCAGGCCTGACATGATCTGGTCTGGATATAGGGCGCTCTTTTCCAATATGTGGAATTCGAGTTTACACTTTGCTAATAAGCCAGCCAGCTCAGCAAAGTATAGTAAAGACCAATTCATTTATATAAATGAGGCTATGAGACTTATGAATATTATAAAATATGAAGCAATAGTTTACTTAAGTTCAAATAAAGACATAGTACAAAAGAAACAGTGTCAGTTAAAAGTACATGACTTAGAAAGACATTTCTGTTCAGAGAACAGCTCTGTTACAAATTCAAAGATCTTAACATCTATAAGATATAACATATGCTCTAAGTATTATTGCTATGGTTGACTCAATGCATCATATTGGATATAACATATTACCCAGTCCTTTCCCCATTCTGCCAGATGAAAGAAGTGAGAGAAGCTTCAGGAAAGGAAGCTTTATGAAAAATTCATCTTTCCTCTCTCTTCTTATAGAATGAAAGATGCTTGGAAGTCAGCTAAAAATGACATCAGGTCAAAACTGCTGACAGGGATGGGTTTTTCTCAAAATACATAGTAAGAAGCCTGTTGATACATACTAAACAGGTTGCTTATCATATGGATAGGATTAACGATGAGTAAACTCCAAACAAACAAGGCCTTTTCCTGCTGTGCCTGAGACTCAGGTATCTGGAGACTTAGTCAACAGAAACTGTTAATTTCATTAAGAGACAGACTTGACTATAATGTCTATTCCAGTATACAGGCCGATTTTCCAGTATCTGGTCAAGAGTTCAGTAGAGAGGTCACTATAGGACAGCTCTTTTAAGAAGTCATCATACAGAGAGGCTAATTCTGATTTCCAATATATTGAAACATAGATGGTCAAACATATATGCCTATACACAGGATACATGACACATGTGCAGCCCTTTTACAAAATGGCACTAACACTGCTGGTGCCATTTTGGGAAAGGGCTGAGCATGCATAGAATGGTCCAGCAGTCATTTGCACATGCACAGTGATGTTATTTTTATTTATTTAACACATTTGTTAGTCACCCCCCATGCCAATGGCATCCCAGGGCGACGTCGAGTTTAATAAAAAACATCCATAAAAATAGAATAAAAAGATTTTAAAACACCACAACAAATTAAAAACCAAAACAGGGTCAGGAAAAATAAAAAGGTAGGGAAGAGCTAACACCCTAACCCACCCACCCTCTCTCCTTCCCAAAGACCTGGGCAAACAGCCAGGTTTTACAAGCCCGCTGGAATGTCAAAAGGCTTGGGGCCAGGCGAGCTTCCTCCAGGAGGGAGTTCCAAAGACTCGACCCGGCTACCAAGAATGCCCTCTCCATTGTGGCCCCCCGCTTAACACGAGGGACCTCCAAGAAGGCACCCCCAGCAGACCGAAGGAGCCGCTCTGGGGCGCGGAGGGCGAGGCGGTCCCTGAGATACGAGGGGCCCAGACCATGAAGGGCTTTATAGATCAGTACCAATACCTTGAACCTGGCTCGGCACGCTATGGCAAAGCCTGTCTCTTATACACATCTAGATGTGTATAAGAGACAGGCCCCACGTAGAGCGCGTTGCAGTAGTCCAGCCTCGAGGTGACGAAGGCATGGATGAGGGAGACCAGGTCCGGGCCGGAGACGAAAGGACGCAGCCTCCATACTAGATACAGTACTTTTAAAGCAAAGATTAATGAAAGCAAATGATTGTTTGCATATTCATCTGTTTTTGTATTTTAATTACTAACATGAATGGGGTTTCATTTGTTTTAGTAATTTTTAAAAATGAAAACAAACTGCACACGCTAATGGTCGCAGAATGCCGGCAGTGCACTATGGTGTTACAGCCAGCAATAGAAAACTAAATCTAACACAAAGGAATTTCACCTTTTTCTGCAACCCTACCTAGTCAGATAGAATTGCTCTTACCTGCTGTATGTTATGTGATCTCACAAGGAAATATCCTACAGCTGTAGGGAAGTGTGTTAGGTGTCTCTTGGCTTCAATGTGATTACTTCTGGAGTAAGTGGTTTTACGATTGCAGCACAAATTTGTAATTTGCTATCTTGCCTTTTTTTTGCTTGGTTTGATTATTGGGTTTTTTGTGAGGGGGTTTAAAGCTGAAAATACAAGGTTTTCCTTTTTCTTATATCAGGTGTTACTGCTGGTCAGATGTGAGCTGTGATGCATAGTAAGTGTCATATTTCCTTAGAGGTGTAGAAGGCATAAAGTGACACAGTCCAGGGCTCTGAATGACCTTGCACTGCTGAATAGAAAGAAATACACTTCTGGCATTAACTAAAGCCAGCACTCCAGGGAAGCATGTGGTGGGATAGTAATTTCTTTTCTACCAGTGGTATTGATGTGGCACTCCTATTGCGAAGGCAACACAAGGGAAAAGAATAAAAAGATTATTAAAAGTTTGGGCTTTTAAAAATAATAATAAACAAGAAAGGGTGGAAAGTAACAATTTCAAGTGAACTACATTGTTCAGAGATACATGGCAAGAAAATTGAGGAATAAGTAATTAATGACAGTGCATAACTTCCTTTCCCCAAAAACTATTTGTCTATACTTGGAGACAAGCTTAACGCTGTATCCTATTGTGCTAGACAGTTTTCTCAGCATGAGATCAAACCTATTTAACAATGGCAGTGAAAAGTACCTTGTTGTTTATTCCTTGTTGTTCACATTAAAAAAACCAACAGATTAAAGAATGGGGGACTGGTGAAAATTTGTCAATCCCTTCTGCGATCACAGGTAAGGAAAACTATATAGATACAAACTTCTGTTCCAGGGGCACAGCTACCATGGAGTGAGGGGGTGATACCGAGGAGGTCCTTTGCAAATTAGGGATGGACGAACAGAATGCGGTTCGAATTTTCGGATGTTCGGTCGTTTGGTTCGAAACCCGAGTTCGGGTTGGCCGAACTTGGCCGAACAGTCACAAATAGCGCTATTGAAACCGAACTGAAACTGAAACCTAATTTTTGGTCCTGAAAAGACATTTTCCCCGTCCCCGAACTCACCCAAACTCATCCGAACATTACTGAACTGTTCGGTCATTCGAGAGTTCGGTTCGGACGTTCGGTTTGGATGTCTGAACAGACCGAGTTCGGTGCGAACTCCAAACATCCGAACCACGTTCGCTCATCCCTATTGCAAATGGCCTAAGCACTGCTAGCACTCTTTCAGTCTGGGCAGGGGTAGGAACAGAGTCATCTCTCTGTCCCCATCCATTTTGAAATTAAAGGCCCTTTTCTAACCGGTGTAAGTGCATAGGGGGGATGGGTGGAGGTGGCGGCAGGTGAGCGGTGAGTGGGAGGCCCATTGCATGGATGCCTACCTGCCTCTACATATCAGCGCCCATTGTTCCATTCGCGGGCGATGGGTGGAGGTGGGTGGAGCACATGAGTACGTACGCACGCACGCACCCCCACTCACCATGGGGATTGCACAGCTGCCCCCCCTACTGCCCACATATCTGTGTAAAAACAGTATTAGTATTGACCCTCTGGCCGCTTGCAAAAGGCTCCGCCACAAAAAGAAGTTTTAAGAGTAACTTCACCCACTTTTCAAACTGCCGCTTCGGAGAGGGTGTTGCTAGGAGTTGAGACAGCACCCTGCCCCCTGCCATGAGGATCCCATTCCTTGGCCCTTAAGGGGGCCCATAATTGGGACATCAACCCAAAGTCTGCACAGTCTTGCTACACCCATGTTCAACTCTCTGTGGGTGTATTTACACACACATTTCTCCTGCATGTTTGCTGTTACATCCTGAACTTTCTGCATGTCTAAATCACTCACCCAGATCTTAAACATCTGACTCTGAACTTCTGCATAGAACTTCTTCCAGAACGTTTGTGTGTAAAAAAAGGTCTCCTGGTAAACTGCTTTGCTCCAGGCAGCTGTAGTCACTTGGTTTCCATGGCAGCCCCTCACATCTACAGCTGTGGCTACTTTAGGTTGCCTCAGGGCAGTGTTTGTCTGAAGAATGCAGTCAGGAACTGCCTCAGGGCAGTGTGTGTGTGAAGAATGCATCCGAAACTTACTTGTGGGCTTGTAAACCCAGAAGATTGAAAGACCAGCATTTTAAGGTGTGTGTAAAAATGCCCAATGGCCATATTCCTGCCTCCAAAGTGGTGCAATTGACTTCAATGGGAAGGCAGAGGTTTCAAAACTGTGGTTATAGCCTCTGGTTTACTTAGCTTAATTCAGCGCAGGTGCAATAAAAATTAACCTTGACTGCACAAAAAATACAATGTGCTGAAATTACCACACTTTGAAAAACCCTTCTACTTATGTCACTTGTAGTGTCCCTATATAAGTACATATAACCTTTTTAGGGAAGGTTATTGAACGGGTAGTGGCTCAGCAGCTCCAGGGCATCTGGACTGTGTCGGTTATCTGGATCCTTCGCAATCTGACTTTTGTCCGGGGCATGGCACTGAGACAGCACTTGTGACCTTGGTAGATGATCTTCACCGAGAAAAGGACTGGGGTTGATCGACCCTGTTGGTCCTTTTAGATCTTTAGGCAGCATTTGACACTGTTGACCATGAGATGTTGGTGACGTGCATGTGGGACAGTCCAGGGGTGGGAGGGACCATTCTTGAGTGGTTCCGCTCATTCCTGACCGGGAGAACTCAGCGGGTGGTACTCGGTGATTATTTTTCATCTTACCGAGACCTCCCGTGTGGGGTCTCACAGGGTTTGGTTTTGTCCCCTCTCCTGTTCAACGTGTATATGCAGCTGCGCGGTGAAGTGATCAGAGAGATTGGGGTGCGGTGTCATTAGTATGCGGATGACACCCAACTGTATCTCTCATTTTCAGCTGACCCAGGCCCAGCTGTCTCGGTGCTTACCCGCTGTCTGATGGCTGTGGGGGATTGGATGAGGGCTAACCAACTGTGACTGAATCCTGACAAGATGGAGGTGATGCTAGTGGGTAGGTCGTTGGAGGCGACGGCTCCATCGATTGATGGAGTCTGCCCTCCACTGACGTTCCAGGTGCGGAACTTGGGGGTGCTCCTCGATGCGCAGCTCTGCCTGGATGTCCAGGTGGAGGCTGTGGCGAGGAGTGCCTTCTGCAAGTTACATCTGATGCGGTGGCTTCAGTTGCTGGTTTCAGTTCCAGAACTGGCCACGATCATCCATGCTTTTATTACCTCTCTATTAGGCTACTGCAACACACTCTACGTGGGGCTACCTTTGGTGATGGCTCAGAAGCTGCAGTTGGTGCAGAACGCGGAGGCCCAGCTCCTGGTGGGACTGGGCCACCGGGAGCATATTACACCGGTGCTCTGGTCTCTGCACTGGATGCCAATAGTTTTCCGGGCCCAATTCAAAGTGTTGGTCTTAACCTATAAAGTGTTAGTCTTAATCTATAAAGCCCTACATGGTCTGGGCCTGTTTACCTGCGGGACCGCCTCACTCCCCGGGTTCTGAATCGGCCCCTGTGGTCAGTTGGGGGCACGCTGTTGGAGGTCCCCCGGGTGTCTCGCGGGGCCACACAGAGCAGGGCGTTCTCAGTAGCTGCACCTGTGGAACTCCCTCCCGGTGGGGGCACGATTGGCCCCGGACCTTCCAGACTTCCGGAAGAACTGTAAAACATGGCTGTTCCGTCAGGCATTTGGTGAGGGAGGGGTAGGGTGGAGTGGGTAGGAATGAGGGGTAGGGTTGGGGGTGAGGGGTAGTCAGGGCCCCGATTCTTCTGCAAAATATTTTCCAAAATTCTGCGACCCAAAATGGAAAATTCTGCGACCCATATGGCAAAATTCTGCGACCCATATGGCAAAATTCTGCGACTCACATGGCAAAGCAGGAAACCCACCCAGAAAAACCACATGGCAAAGCAGGAAACCCACCCACAAAAACACATGGCAAAGTGTGTTTTTGCCATGTTACACACACATTACACACACAAACTGTAAAATGCAGAGCGCACAGCGGGACCCCCTCCCCCCCAAACTGTAAAATGCAGAGCGCGCAGCGGCCCCCCCAGGAGAAACCCCCCCCCAACCACCTACTTACCTTATGCTGGAGCGGCGTCGATCCCTCGAGCGACTGGAGAAGCGGCAGCTGGAGGTTGGGCTGGAGTCCTTCAGTGGTGGCAGCAGCAGCGGCGATCCCGGAGCGGCCGGAGAAGCGGCGGCTGGAGTCGGGTCCCTCGGCGGCAGCAGCGGTCTCAAGTGAATTCCGGACCATAAGTGACATGTGCTGATGTGACCTGCTTTATAAAGGCTGTGCAAGCCCCTGATTGGCTTGTGGCCTGAATAAAGCAGGTCCTGGATTGACTCACCGCCAAGGAAGGGAAATTCCGCGGGGATTTCCCCAGTTTCTGCGATAATCCTGCCTAGGGCAGGATTCTGCGAAAATTCCGCGAATCGCAGAAGCGCAGAAGACTCGGGGCCCTGGGGGTAGTGTTGTGGGGAAGGGTGTGTTTTTATGATTAATGTTTTAAATTGTTCAAGTGTTTTTATATTGTTTTTATGGTTTTGTTAGCTGCTCTGAGCCACTGAGGTGGGGAGAGCGGGATAAAAATCTGTTAAATAAATAAATAAATAAATAAATAGGGCAAAATTTCGGTTTCAGTCAATTTCGGTTTTGGTTCTAATGAATTTCTGTTTCGGTACTATCGGATCATTTGCATTAATTTTTGTACCCGATTTTTAACATTGTATTTTTTTAATGGGGGAAAATCACAATGTTAAAAATCTGGTACAAAAATTAATGCAAACAATCCGATAGTACCGAAACCGAAAAAGAACCGAAATTTCAGATTAATCCAAAAATGCCATTTTTGGGTACTTTCAGTTTTATCCAAAACCGAAATTCCCATCCCTAACTATCAATAAAACATAATTTGCAAAATAAATTGCATCCACTCTTGAAATCCATCCACCTCTGGGGTGAAACACAGCAATTGCTTCTATTAGCAAGTTGGGGCAGCAGAAAAGAATGCTATATCTAGGTGTGCATTTCACACACACACACACACACACACACACACAGTGACTATCAGATCCAAGGTATTAAAACTCTGCAAAATGGCAGCCCAGCTGAACTATAACAACTCAACACCCAACTGATGCACTTTTAAGGGTGTTTTTGTAAGTGTCTGATGCACAGAAGCCCTTATCCTGTGGCTCCCTAATTATGAAGAGGGTGTTAAGAACCTGGGTTTCTGTCTGTTGTTGACATGAGCCTGGACTTAGCTGCCCATCATGGTGGGGTGGGTTGCTGGGAGCAGGGCTTCCTGGCTGCACATTTGTTCTGTTCCCCCGCTGGGTTGGGGTGAGGCAAGGGATGGCTTGCCAGCTGGCCTGATTGGGTACATGTTTATTCTGCTCCCCGACCTGGGGTCTCCTTACCAAGGGGTGCCATGTCCCTTATAGAGTTTCTGTATAGGGCAGGGGTGGGGAACCTCAGGCCTGGGGGCCAAATGCGGCCTTCAACAAGATTTTATGTGGCCCCTTTCCGGTGCCTGGATTTGGCCCCTGGATCCAGTCTCTACCCCCAAGCACTGAAAAACTGAGCTCATGACAATGGAAGAGAGAGGAGGGCATGCACACAAGGGTAGGGGACAGATCCACAGCACAGATCCATGATCTGGGCCTTCCTTTTCTTGAATAAACCCATTAAGCACCCCCGCCCCCAACCTCTATGTGGCCCTTGGAACTCATACTAATATTCAGAGTGGCCCCCAGAACAAAAAGGTTTCCCACCCCTGGTATTGGGGGACAAGGACATGTTGGAAAGAGGAAGGGTTATGGATTCGCCCACTATGTCCAATTTGGAATGCAAGAGATTATCCTTCATAGAACTGTCACTGATGCAGATCCACTCCCCTCAACTACTTAGTACTGCATTCTGTCATTTGGCGAAGTGGTGGCTTTTTCTCTCTCACCCCAGAACACAGAGAGTGTTTTAATCATCGCAACAGAAAATAATAATTACTGACAATAAAGGAAGAAAACAATCTCATCTATGGTATAGTTTGACTGATTAACGCATGCTAATAGAGATGCATTATGCTAAATTACCTAATTAAGCAAGGGTAACATGAAAATTAGTTGTTAGTTTCTATACGTACGAGAATAAGTAACTTTCTTCTTTTCCGTGCTATTTATTATGCCTTCAATTTGCAAATGCTGAGCAATAAAGAAATACTTGCATCAGCTTTAATTGCTCACATATCCAATATCTTAGTGCTGATGTAGTTCTGCTACACATTTTTTTTAAAAGTGTCAACACAACTTCCTCGTTTTTTAAAGCAAGTAATTAACATAGACCTTGCACAATCTCATTAAGTAGTTATCAACACAGCATTGTTCTTTCTTACATTTAAACCTCCTTTTGCAGCTACATCTGGCTGCGGCATGAGAGTGGACTGCATCACTTCACATCACAAAATCTTTTTTTCTAGTCTGAATGGTAAAATGCAAAGATGCTGGGACTGAACACCAAGGCAGCTAAGAATAACGTTGTTAGCTATAGGCTCTAGGTACAGAAATATCTTTTGCCATGTTAGAACATTCAAACCTCAGAACCGACCACACTCCCTCATTTCCAAGGGAAGTCCCCAAAGCCAGAAAGTTAAATGCCCATAGTACAGAACTTCTCGCATTTTTAAACATCCATATTAGCAATCTTAAACTAATCTGATGTCACAGAATTCTCTTTGGTATATCAATGATTTTTACTGTGATGCGATAATCTGAATTATTAGAAAAAGTCATTTCCCAAATCTTGTATTGGAAGTCAGTAATTACTTTTTCAATAAAGAAAGTAAAAAGTATTAAGGAGGAAAGAGAGAAATAAATTAACTTTATGCCCCACACTCAATTAAACTATCATAGCAAGAAAGTAATGAATTAAGATAATTTGAGGGAAGGAATGGGATTCTACATAGTGAGGCATTTAAACTATTCTAATGTTTGGCTTAAATGGATTTTAGAATTGTACAGCAGTACTAACAGCACAGAAGAACCTATGGATGAAATGGACTTATACGCTATAAATAAAAAATGTCTGTCTGAAAGTCTACGAATTTAACTCTGTGCACGTAGAGAAAATTGTGCATACGGTGTGCAGTTCTGTTCCATGGTGATAAATGCAAGGCTAAAGCACAGACTTCTAGACTATTGGCTGGCTCAGAGACAGTGTGAGAGCACCCAAATTTGGTAGGAGAAAGGGCGAACCATTGGTCTGAAGTCCCCACCCAATATGATTCCCAGAGGAATTTGCAGTCCTGGGGTGCAGCCACATGAACTGCAGAAGGCCCAATCATTGCAACGCCCCATGGTGGACGGACACGTTAAGCCACCACAAGAACAGGGCAGATGGCCCCCCCTCACACGGGGAAGCCGAGTGAGCCGCTGTGCGTACCACCCGCCATGGTGTGGAGTGGACCAAGGTCCCAGTCACATGAATAGGTGCCTGTCTCATCCCTGCCCCGCCTCACTCCCCGGCCAACAGCTATCCCACCCCCAGCCGTGATGTGACCCCATGGTACTGGAACGAGCAGCTGCTGATCAAAGCCCTGCAGTGAATATCGCAGCATGGCAGGGCAGGCGGTGACTGGCCGGATGAGCGGTCATGACTTGGGCAACCTCACCCCTTTTGGGTAAGGCTTCTACGTGCTGTCTCTTCGGCCTTTTTCTGGGGTTGTAGCACGCAGCAGCCAGCTACCCTCCCCCCACCACGAGGTGGGTGGAAAATCTGGCAGCCACGGGCCACATGATGCACTGCATAGCACAGTCAGCATCTCGTGTGACTACAACCCTGGTGTAACTGCAGAGGATCCCTTCCCCCTCCAGGAGAGAACCTCTGTTCAGCTGAGCAGAAGCCAATGTATACGTGAATATGGTATCCACACTAGAATTCATAAAAACACAAGAAGTGCCATACTGGGTCAGACCAATGGTCTGGCATTGGTCTAGGACGGCCCAGAGGGCCAGCTTTGATTGCTTTAGAAAAATGTACAGCAGGTCATAACAGTGTGATCCTTTTCCTGCTATTCACTGCCAGCACTCAAGAATCAGAGGTCTCATCCCCAGATCAACTTGACTAATAGTAGAGGTGTGCAGCACTTACCTCTTTGTTTTTCATTTTCTGGGTTAAAAACCCATCCGCTTTTTTAAAAAATCCCATTCATTTTTGTTGAGTTTTTCTTTTTTTAAATATTAAAAAATAAAACGTATCACTGTGCATGCGCAAAATGGCTGTTGTACCATTCTGTGCACCCTTCTTCAAAATGGCAGCAGCAGCGACACCGCCGTTTTAGAAAAGGGCAGCCATTCTATGCATGTGTGGCAGCCATTTTGTGTATGTGCAAGATCAACTACCCTTTTCCAAAATGGCAGCAATGCTGCACAGGTTTGAAGTCCTCTCAATGGTCTCTCTTTGAAATGTGTATTTTACTAGTATTAAAACAGAAAACCCAATATCTTCTTTCATAGCCTTGCACAACGGTCTGTCTGAGAAGGAGAAACCATGCTGCTGCTTCACTGTTGCCCCAAGAAACACCACAGAGTTGCGGGTGCCAACCTAGAGTGTTGGCACCCGCCAACAGCCTGCAGCTCTATGGTGTGGGGGGCACTGTGAGAGCAGACCATGGGTTGGGGAACCTTCTGTCTCTGTCCAAAGCTGACCCAGGTGGGGCAGCAAGCAGGTGGTTGCAGGAATGCACTCCCGGAGCACCCCTAGGGGTTGCTGCCTCAGCATGCTTTCAAAAACACCCTATTATGCTAGAAAATTACCGTGAGGGAAACTGGCCCATCCAAGAAGATGCACAGTCCTGGTTGTAGGCCATGCAGGGTTTTTATGTGAAGTAGGTCTAAGGCTTTATCTAGAAGACTCTAGACATTTAGGACTAACACAACCCTTGTTTGCCATGGGCAGTTTCCAGTTATGTCCATGGGAGTTGCACAGATGCACCAAAAGTAGAATATGTACTCTTCCAACTCATCACTGTAATGGGCACCACAGGTAAGCACACTGGGGGAAAAGAAGGATATGTAGAAAGCATGTTTCTATAGGAATGCAACAGTCTCGGTGAATTAGCATATTTCAATGGGAAATACACTAATGTCATATCATGTCCATATTTAATTGTTACTAATCTATCACGAAGTATAATCCTTCTGTTTTATTCCATTAGCATAAGCAAACAGAAATGTGATGTGACTGGAAACAACTAATGCTGTATAATAAAATCTGATGATGTGATTGAAAAGGCTCCACTAAAATGCTGTTATTCAAGCACTGATTCATCTGTGTATATGGTTCTCTAGCAAACAATCTAAAACTGCCATGAACAAATGGCATGAATATTGCTTCAGTATTAAACTCTACTCCTCAAGAGTGTTTTGGGCTACACTAAGGGTGACTTTAAAAGCCACATCACATGTTAATTCATCCTCACATTGGAACAATTCTGCTGCACAGGTTGAGAGTCTTTTCAATGGTTCCTCACTGAAATTCATTCTTTATTAGTATTAAAACAGGAAACCCAATTTCTTCCTTTATAGCCTTACAAAGGGTTTTTAAGGTTGGCAGGGGCACAATGAAGGGAATGCAGAGGCCCCTCCCCTGACACAGCCTCGGGGCAAAGAGAGGTGGGGATGCTCAGGGTCACATGAACTCTAGAGTCCCAGATGGTTCTGAATTGGCAATCCTACCTCCAAACTGATTTTAGAAAGAAAAAAGAAAAGAAAAGAAAAAGCCCAGGCCAAACGAAGTTCAAAATATATTGTGTGTGATAAATTCAAGTCCTCCCCACTCAAACGATATGTGATTGTAATCAGACCAAGCCTGCCCCAAACCCATGATATGTGGGTGTGAATCCAGGCTCTGATCTCCACCCATTACATATCAGAATATCAGGTTCGGGCAAAGCCCATTAACTTTAACCATGAACCTGTCCAAATCTGGCCTGATAATAACCAAATAAGGCAGCCTTCATTCCCTTCAGGGCTAGCCCATGCAGGGCACTAACAACAGTGTTCTCCACTTCAAAGCCTGGAACTTCAAATGGACCGGAGACCAGCAGGTATGTTGTGCTTCGGCCAGCACAGAGGATTGTCCTGGAGAAGACGGTGGTGATGGAAAGAGGCACCAAGGAGGAGATCCACTGGAGCAGGCTGAGAGCCCCCAGGGCAGGAGAAAGAGAGAAGGAATAAAGGGGTTCTGGGGAAGAAGAGGAGAGAAAGGGCTCCCTCACCTGTGTTCCTGTCTAGGAAGGATCCTCCCCTGTACGGTCTAGGCCAGGTCTGCACAAAGTACGGCCTGAGAGCCGCATGCGGCCCACAAGGACCTTTCCTGTGGCTTGACTCCCCCGGATGCAAAGACCTGTCCTGTGGCCCACCATGCCTTCTGCTTTGGCAATCACCTTTCCTCCAGCCCCCGCACTGGTGCAAAACCCTCCTTTCTCCAGGCAGCAAGCCTATTAAAGGCACTAGATTCTAGGCAGACAGACATGCACAGCAGAGAGGAAATGGAAATACCAGCAATGGACATACAGAGGTCCAGCCATCCCGTCTCCTCACCCAGTGTGTGTGTGTGTGGGGGGGGGATAGATGAGGAACTTGCACTGCACGGGGCTGCCAGCTCTCTGCACAACTTGTCCTGTTTTTCGACTCTGCCTTCTCTCCATGGCAAAGTGGAGAAATAAGTGAAGGAGCAGGTTAGTTGGGAGGCTGCTTGCAGTCCTATACAGCATGGCAGGAGGGGGGGGGGTCATGGAACAGGAGCAAACAAGGATGCTGTGTGGAACGTGGATAGATATAAAAAATATTTATATAATAAACCAAGAAAAAAGAAATGAATATTGTAAAAACAGCAATACAATCATAAAAACAATCTACAGCCCGACGCATTTTGGGTACAAGAAAACCCTTCTTCAGGGGTGTAGAGATGAATTTTGCAGTCAAAAATCAGGAAATAGCTCCTGTTAGTCCATGCAATCCCAATAGGCACTTAACAATGTAGAAAAACATCTATATAAATGGCTCGCAATGACTCCACAGCCTTGTGACTCCACAATGCTTAACAGCCCTGGGCCATTCATATAGATGTTTTTCTACATTGTTAAGTGCCCATTGGGATTGCATTGGCTAACTGGAGCTATTTCCTGATTTTTGACTGCAAAATTCATCTCTACACCCCTGACGAAGGGTTTTTTTGTACCCGAAACGAGTCGGGCTGTAGATTGTTTTTATGATTGTATTGCTGTTTTTACAATATTCATTTGTTTTTTCTTGGTTTATTATATAAATATTTTTTATATTTATCCACATTCCACACAGCATCCTTGTTTGCTTTGGTTTCTAACGTTGTGCTGTTTTTCCCCCCACTTTTGGTTTTGGACTTGGGTCATGGAACAGGGTAACAAGGCAGGCAGGCTGGCAGGCATTCAGCATGAGGCATAGGCAGCTGCTTTGTTTGCCTTGTCTTAAGGCCAATCCTTCCTGGGACCCCTCCCCTGTGCAGTCATTTAGACCTAGATAAAAGAATTTGTTCTTAAAATGCCACTTGGACTGCATCAATAAATCCAAGACCAAGATATGTTTATTTGGATTTTTAACTTGCTGTTCCCTGAAGGCTAGGAGCAAGCAACAATCTATTATATATATAGTATATGATTTCATGAATTAGGCAGTGCCATTGCCTCCTCCATGAATTAGGAGGCAACATTGCTTATGTCATGAAATAAGCAATATTTTGATTATATCATGAATGAAGCAATTTCAAAAATTTAGTGTAATATGTAATTATGCAAGTATGAAATATACCACCTACAAAGATGTAAACTATATTAAAATAAAAAATACTACTATACATGCCCATCCCCCTCAAATAATTGAGTCCAATTTAATAATAATAATTATTATAGTTTTATTTCTATAGCGTTCTCCTGCCCCCCCCCCCCAGCAAAATGGCACTCAGAGCGCTTCACGACATACGATAAAACAATGGATGAAAACAAACATGACATTAGCCTGCTTTATGCCACGACAGCCCACCTTAGCCCAGGACTAACCTGCATGTTTGGTCTGTTGCTGCCAGATGTTTCCCTGCTACCGCCCTGGGGTGGTCTGCTAGCTGCTACAGGATGTGTTGGGTGGCAACGGTCGGAGACACAGTCTTTGCTAAGGTCTAAGCTAAGATCCCTCCCATCTGTTACAGGCCTGCCCAGCCTCACCACGATGCAAGGTTGGTGGATCGGGGTCTGAAGGAATGTAGTCACTCAACCTGGCCCCACCAAACAGCTGATCAGGTGGCTTAGAAGAGCGTGCTCATCCCAGCTCCTCTGAACAGCTGATTGGGGGGAGGGGCTGGAGGAGTGCTCTCAGCCTGGCCCCACTGAACAGTCGATGGGGGTGGGGGGACTGAAGAAGTGCGTGCATCCAGCCCCACTGAACCACTGAAGGGGGGCCTGGAAGAGTACGCACACCCCGCCCTACTGAACAGCTGACCCCAGGGCCCAATCCTGCTGAGCAGCAGGGGCCCAGGAGTCTTGTTCCATGTGGATGCTCCTTTGGCCGACCCAGTACGTGGAGGGACCTGTGATGGCAGGTCCCACACCTAGGTTACAGGGGCAGAGCTACTCGTGTGAACAGCCCTTCCTGTCAACCCGAGGAGTGGTGGCTGCAGTGGCCCACCTGCAGAGGTACCTCGCCACCATCATGTCTGTTTTCACCCAATATAAAATCCATTTTAAAACAGTTTAACAGGGGAAGGTAAAGAGAAAGGCGAAAATACGTTAAGGGGAACCAGCAGTGGATCCTTAAAGCACCTGGAGGACAAGCTTGGTCCCTTAATGCTTTAAAAATAACAAGTACAATGAATCCCCCCGCTAAGCGCCTTGTGCGCTGCGGGGGAAGTTTGGGCCCGCCTCTAGGGGAATGAGGCTGCAGGGGGGCATTTCTGTTCTTTCCCGCTGCGCGCGGGGATGCAGCAAGCTGGCCGCTTGAAGAGCAAGCTGCAATCCGTCCTGGATTGCAGTTTGCAGCGGCAGGGTTATGGCGTGAGAATGCGCGATGCTGATTGGCCGGTTAAGGCCACGTGGTGCAGCGCGCCGGGCAGCCCCTCACTTGGTTGGCGGCGCGCTGCTGAAGCCCACCCACCCACCCCTGGACTAGTGCCGTGGATTTAATCCAGTCGCCTATTTATTGTGGGATAAGGAAGGAATTTTTTCCCTTATAAAAAGGGTTTTTCGACTTCCTCATGGCACTGTTGGGTTTGGAAACGTCGGGGGTGCATGGGTGGTTAGGTTGTTTTTTATAATTGTCGCGGCTGTCGCGGTGTTCAGTACCATAGGTTTAAAAATGGAAAGGGCTCTAGGGCCTTGGGTGTATGGGCAGATGATTGGGATCATTCTGCAATGGGTACCTGGTGAGTAATTTAGGGGAGGGGCGCCCCAAATTATCACAGGACGGAAGGCCAGGCGTTGTGTGCATACGGGTAGGATTTAAGCGGTCCCGAAGTTTGCAGCAGCAACGTCTGTCCTTCTGAAGAATGGATCAAGTCGGTCCATTGGAGGGGGATTGGACTGGTATCTCCAATCCAGAAGGTTGGTAGTATGGTACTGAA
>QEPC01001524.1:1806040-1844417 GCA_003113815.1 Sphenodon punctatus
TTTTTCACTCAGCGTATAATTGGGTTGTAGAATCTACTGCCAGAGGCTGTGGTAAGGGCCAGTACTATAACTGAGTTTAAAAGAGGTTTGGACAAGTTTCTGGAAGATTTAGCAGCTATTAGCCAGACAGGGTCAGGGAACATGACGGAAGTTGAGGGAAAACAACAGGGAATGGATCCCCCATTGTGACCTGTTGGATGTTTCTCCCATGCCACCACAATTGGCCACTGTTGGAGACAGGATGCTGGGCTAGATGGACCATTGGTCTGACCCAGTATGGCACTTCTTATGTTCTTATGCTCTGAACTCACTGTCTCCTCCTCCCAGCCTGGTACAAGACCACTCTGCCAACAAGAAAGGGGGACCATATAAAGGCTGGCACTTGGGGAAGATCCTATGGGCCCAATTAGGCTCACCTCCTGTCCCCTCTTCCGAAGGTCCAGAAGAACTGACCACCCTAATTCAAAGTTCCCCTGCCCCACTCAAGCCACAGGTGGTCTGTGGCCCCCCCTCCAAATGCAGAACCGCTCCACAGCACATGCCTTCAGATTGCTGCTCCACAGCTCCACTCCGCATCCACGCTGCCCTGTGCTTGCTGCATCCTCCTCCCAAACCTGTACTTTTTTGCCATTTTCTGTGACAATCTCTGAGAAAAGGCAAAAATCCTAGGAACCCTGCTTCTCGGGAGACTCACGGAGTAGCCAAACACATACGTGATGAATGCCTGTTCACTGCCATCTTAGAAGCACTTTGCAAAGTCAATTTACCAGCGGCGCTTTCCCACACAATTTTTCACCAGTGAAGAGCTTAGCCGTGCCAATTTCACCAACGGGAAACTTTGGCTTGCAGCATGAATCTTTGTCTTCCCAATTTCACCAGTGGCGCTTTTGAAATTCACCTATTCATGCTGCCACTCCTTTTTAGTCAGCGTCTATAGGGTAGTAACAACATTTTTGTTCACGCGTCTCTGTCATAGGGTGATGAGGTAGTAAGTAGGGCAGAAATGAGAATCAGTTTGGTTCTTGCACGGATATCATGAGAGTTGAGAACCCTTCATGAGATCTTGAGAAGATCTCGCTAACAGTGTGAGAATCCTTTTTAAAAATAAAAAAACCTGTGCATGCACAAAACGGCTGCTAGGCTATTCTGTGTACATGCATCGCCACCATTTGGGGAAAAGGCTGTGTACGCGCAGAATGTCCTGGTGGCCATTTTGTAATATCAGTCATATATGTATCCCCTTCCCTGCCCCAATGATTGGTATATGGTTTCTAGCCATTTAAAATTTATTTTACAAATAAACAATATTGAAACACTATCAAAGTGGGAGCTAGTTGTTTATTATAGTATAGTCAGTGTTGGATGCAAGAACATATACACACTGTACATCTTCAATTTGAATATTGGCTCATGGGTCAGAGCTAATGGGACAAATAATGTGTAAACAGATGGTGTGCCCCCACAACTACCCGCTTGTAGACCCTCCTGGGTCCATTTAGATGGACCCGGTGGTTTCCCTGGTCTGTGGCTTGCGTGCACAGCGCCCCCACACCATAGAGTTGCAGGCGGATCACCCAATGCTCTATGCTGGTGTGGCAACTCTATAGTAATGCCCAGGGCAATATATGCTAAAATATATAGTAAAAACAAAATAATAAAAATCCTACTCACCCAGAGTGTGGGGAAGGGCATCCTCAGCTGCTGCCGAGAAACCCAGCTTGACACCCCTGGCACCACCCCTGGCCAGCTGGTGTGGGGACTGGAGACTGGGCTGGGCTTATTGGGGGAAGGCAAATGGGAAGACTGGGGGCAGGGCTGGAGTGGACAGAGGGCAAGGAGTGAGCTAAAAGGGGATTGAGTATAAAACCTTGATCTAAACTCTTTTTCTTGCATGCGATAGGCATACACACACACACAGGCGCACACCAATATGTATATCTTATTGACTCAGTATTGTAATTTGTCCATTTTTTGCAACTGTCATGCAGGATGATGATCTTGATTGTCTTTGTCTTCCTATCAAGTCATTTGTTATTATGATGATGGACGATCCTCAGAGGATTCTTGCCAGCACATTTGAAAGAAGGAAGAGAAAACCTGATGAGCAGAGCAATGAGCTCTAGCTGGCTACCCTTCTCTGCCATGTAAGTCCCAAGAGAGCCCAGCATTCTCTTACTGAAAGTGACCGATGCACACACATGAATATAGCATAAATCAAACAGTAATCATATCACAAGTGTTCATATTTATTCCATGTGTTATTATCATCTAAACTGACAAGACAATCTTCAAAGGTATTTGAAATTGCCAGCCATCACTTGGTTAACATAAATTTCATATAGAGTCAATCTCTTTATGAAAGTTCAATAGTTCACTATTTTTCAGTTATTGCTTTTTCTAACAATATTTCTTCAAAATATTCTAAACAAATTAGCTCTGGAGAATGGCATTTACTGACCATAATCATAGTATATTTTGTAAGCATTTGGGCAAAAGTGCACATTATACCTAGGCTCTCATATCTGGGCAATTTAGTATATCTGAATTGCTATAAAAACTTTCCCCCTGCAATCATATATTTTCATTTTATTGTGTAGCCATTGGAATATGGCTAAAGGCACTCATGAAATGTAGCTGTGGAAGGGGAAGTTTTTGAATTTTGCAATATGCAATAGTGCAACAAAATGCTGTTTGATATTTTGGAGGCAGTATTTCTTATATACAATAGAGACCATTGAAAAAATATGATTCCCCTGCAGGGAATTAAAAGGAGTCTGCAAAATCCTATAGGGAATGAAGGTAAGTATCTTGGCAAACTCATTGTTTTCAATAGCTTTCTGTTCCGAGAGACCCATAAAATGTGCCGACACTAGCAAAAAAAGTTGACACTTTTCAGCTGTCTTCCGTTCAAGTTATTATTATGAGTCTCTGCTGCTATTGTGGAAAGTCTTTGCTGATACATTGCTGTGCTGGCCATTTACTGAGTTACTCAGTACAAATTGGTGCAATCATAATCACTATCATAAAAACTCAGGATTAAGTCCTACTGCAGAACAAAGGCTGTGATGGTTTTATAGTAATTCAGATATGCTACAGTGCCCAAATAGGAGAGCTGTCTTGTGCAATGTCTTGTACAATGGGGTTAGTCCAAGACAATGGGCTGTCTTGTACAATGGGGTTAGTCCTCTATCCCATGCCTCTCTTATCCCCAATTCTAACTCCTAAAACAGCATCATAATGTCCCCTTGTTGGGGTTCAATTTATTGATGACAAAACAAAAAAAAGGTAAAACTTCAAGTTGCCAGATCTTTCCCTCAGGCAGACACTGGGTGAAAATAGATGACATGGGCCCGCTATGACCTAGACTGGCTCAGGACTCACCAAGCATGTGATCCTGTACCGCCAGATGTTGGTTCAAGACTACTCTGGGGCAGGAAGATGGCTGGACTGGAATGGATCCTGGGCCTGATACCGGGTGCCTATTAGGAACCAAGGGCTGCTCACATGGGCCAACGTGGGTCACAGCAGGCCAACACGTCTGTGTGGCCCCGCTATCCCCGTTTCAGGGGGAGGGCCGCCACGGCAGGAGGTGGGACTGCCTGCATATCAGTTGTGGAGCCCCCTCCCCAAGTCGTACAGGCAGTAGGATGGCTCTCCCGGTTTGTTTTGTGTCACCTGTCGACCCGGAGAGTAGCTTCCACTGTTTCCCATCCCAGGCCAGGTCGGAGAGCCTGCACATCTGTTTTTACCCACTGTCAGCTATAAACCCTTACCGGACCTTCTACCTCCTCATGCTTTCTCTGAACCTGGCTCTTCCTGACTCACCAGACCACCTGCCTCCTAGTTAGTCACAAAGAGGGTTAAACATTAACGCTTTTAAACTCCCACATTGGACGTCTTTAGACATAACAAAGATCGGGTGTCAAAACCCCTAAGCATACGTTTGGTCAATCCCAACACCAATTTGGCCACCCGCTGAACACGTGATGTGAACACCATTGCATCACAAGGACAATTTGCGTGTTCCAGCTGAACACATGGCCAACTTTATGTCTAATGATATCATGTGGCGTGTTAGCACGTACAACACGTGGAATGAGGTGGCAGCACTTGTGCACTGAGATTGGGTGGCGAGCAAAACACTGATTTGCCCCAGGATGGGCTGTGTGTCTAAGTAGCGCCACATGGTGAACACAGGACTAAACCGATATTCATATCAAGGTCAAAACACACATTCAGACACCCATTAACATTATGTCTAAAGACACTCACTGTACCAGACGACATGTCAAATATCTGTGTCCAATTAAAAACGTAAACAGGCTTGTCTTCAAAATTTCCCATTTCTCTCTAAGTTCTGTAGCAATGGCCTTCCCTACCTTTTCATCAATTTGTTGTCTGCATCTCATCATAAATAAATACCTGCCATTATTATTTTTCAGTATATAATCCAAGTCATCATTAAATAAAGTTTTGCTCTGATATTGCATTACATGTTCTTTATCATCCGGTTATTGGATGTTGTGTGGTGAAGACACCATTGTCGCAAGTTGGATCATTACTTTCCAAGGACCCAAATTCCCACCCAACTATGCTTTTGTGGACCACTTAGCTTGGTCGGCCCTCATGAAGCTGATTGGATCTCTCTGGCCATGCCCTCTGTGTATCAAGTATGGCCGGCAAGGGCAGAGGCATTCTTGGAGGCTGTTTCCTGGCTTTGGAACTTCCTTCCCTCCTGAGCTTCACCAAAGCATGAGCGTGTGCCTGTTCCAGAAACAGGCAAAGGCAGTGCTGGAGAAGCTCAGGCCTAGGAGTCAAATGCAGCCGGTGGCAAGATTTTATGTGGTTCCTGGATCTGGGTCCTAGCTTCAACTACTGAAAAAACTGAACTCAGAGTAAGGAAGCAATCGTGAGGGCATCTACACAAGGTAAATCCATAGGCGACAGATCCATGGCACAAATCCATGGTCTGGGCCCTCCTTTTCTTATGTACACCCCTTAGCACTCCCACCCCCAACTTGTATGTAGTCCTGAGAGCTTGTGCTAATTTTCAAAATGGTACCTGGGACAGAAAAGGTTCCCCACTCTGAAGTAAAGCCTGTGTTGAGGTGGGCTTTAGGTGTCAGGGCATGGGTTAGCGATTAGGGGTGGGGTGAATGTAATTGATTTGATTTAATTCCTTAATGTATGTATTTGGTTTCACTGTAAGCCACTCTGAGCTGTGATTCCTGGGACAGGGTGGAATGGAAGTCAAAATTAATAAATACATTTGAGCTTAAAGAGAGCACTCCTCTACTGGGCAGGATTGGTCTATTCCTCACCTAACCACAGGCAAGCATGTGGAACACTAATGCATAAATCCTTGAGGCATGTGGCCTTATCAAGAAAGCACCATGATCCTGAATCACAAGAAGAGAAAGTTTGTACAAGTAGCTGTGCAGCTGTAGTAGGGTTTAATGTATTTACAGACTCTTGATGAGCAGAGACATGGGAGAGGTAATCACACCAAGGTTATACTGTACTTAGCAGGTATTGTTCCTTCTATAACAAGAAGGCTAGGTGTGCGCTAGCTTCGTACAGCAGAAACAGACCAACAGGGTGATAAATGTAGCAAATGAATCAGCTCGGCTTCTTTATACAGCTGCCCTAGAGACCTTCAGAAGCAGAAACGCATGTGTGTCTTCAATGGATTTAAGAGCCACATACAGCAGGAAATCTATCCCAGCGTGGGAGGGGCTGTATTTGAAACATTAAAATTGTGTCCACACAGCACTGTGCTTTGTGGCTTTCCACATATTTTAAAGCAGCTCAGATGTCAAGACACCGTACTCGTGTACCACAATAGCCACGATGGTTTTAAAAAACAAAACATAATTCTTTCATCTACAATTGGAAAACAAAAGCCATGCAGAAAAATTAAGATGCATCAGAAACTTAAAACAAGCCAGAAGATAAAAATTGAAATGCTCAGACATTGGCCCTTTTTAAATGGGCCGTGGCTGGGGGCAGTTCCTGGGTGTGCTGTTGCGGGGGCAGTGCGGGGTGGGTGGGTGCACGTGGGCGCACGCCCATCCCCCACCCCCGCAATCCCCTCCATGCATATGCATGGAGCAACCGGCATTCTCGCCAGTTGCTCCACACAGGGACGATGGGCGAGGATGCATGTTATGCGGGAGCGTGCACATACGGCCACCCACCCACTGCCGCTTTCAAACGAGACGCACCCAGGCATGTCACTGCATGGGTGCGTCTCGTTTGAAAGGTGCCATTATTATCTAGATGCATTCCATTGTGGAAATCAATGTTACAGAAATGCAATCCAGAGGAGAGAATCGTTTTCACCCCAACCCTTATTTTACATCACTATAGAAAAATAAAAAGAGGCCATATTCCTAAATTAAAGCAGCAACAACTCTAAATCTCTTTGTTTTTCCCTTTAACAGGTGCAGCACCTTCTTGTATATTTCATCAGTGCACCATGTTGAAACAGCACAGGAAAGTGTTTGTTTTGGGGTGCGTGGCTACTCCACAGATATGGAATTCCTTTGTCCTAGAAGTTTGCCAAAGCCCAAGTTGGAATATTTTTTTCCGAAGGCAGTGTAGGATGTTATTTTTGGCCAAGCATTTGGCAGATGGGGCTAGCGGCTTGGGGGAGGGATTTTAGGTGATATCATTGATGTATATGCATTTTAACTTGCGTTAATCCATCCTAGGCCCACAGGATAGGGCAGGAGAGAAATTTAAACATTAAGGCTTTGGGGAAATTTTAAGTGTGGTCTTTTGACTCAGTGAAGTCAGTCCCCAACGATGTAAGATTGATTCCTAAACTGTAAGTGATTATCAGCTGGTCCACAGAAACAGCCACAGGTACAGCAAACAGCCTGCAGTCCCCACCAGGGTAATGAACACAGGCAGCTCCAGCAAACCTGCAGCAAGCGTGTGTACTGCCATTTCTTCAGGGCGTGTGGTGGTCCACAAGAAATTTTGAACATTTACAGTAGTTTGTTAGCCAGAAATATTTGCAAACTGAACTACTGACCTAAGAGAATAAGAGCCAAGATGTAGAAGCAAGAGTATTTACGTGAGGGGCGAGAAATCTGGAGAGAGAAACTTTAGGTGCAGCCAATCCAGAAGAGAGAGTCTGATCTGTACTTTCTTTTGCTATTAATCTTCCTATTTAGAGGAATTTGAGGCAACGGATGAGTTTGGATTGCAAATATTATATAAACAACATCTGGGAATTTATACCAATTACTGAGTTCCCACTAATGCCACAGAACTAGAGTGATTTAAACATTGTTTGTTTTTAAAAATCGTATTTCTATTTATTTGATTTTTAAAACATTACAGGTATTAAGGAGGAATATTTCTGTGGTGTTGCGGGACAACACTGCCCTCCAGAAATGGCACATTTCTGACACCCTAAGTGGCCCCAGCTCCTTCCGCCTCTCCAACCCATCACCTGGTCCCAGAGTTTACGGGAGTCAATATGCGGCAGTTTTTGCTGCCCCCTTCAGCTTGCCATTACCACCCTAAGCGGGTGTCTGAACTACCTCTATGGTAGCACCAAAGGTACTTTGCCTCCGATATTTTGGTACTACAATTTGGTGTCAAAACCTCTTGCTACAAAACCTTTGTGCTATAAATTAGCCGTCACAACTCCAGTCCTTTCAACAATGGGGTTAATGAAAGTTTGTTAATAAAAAAAAGCACACTCTATTCTGTGCTAATAATTCTCACACCCAATAGGGTCAACTCTAGGTATTTTGCTGCCCCGGACAAAAAAACCAACACCACATGTTCCCCTCCTGTTCTTCCTTCACAATTACACTGTCAACCTACTGCCCCCACAATCACACTACCCTCTTGTGGCTGGACTTGGAACTGCTGGGGTATGATTAATACGCCCCCTATTGGGTGAAAAGAGACATGCATATAACTCCACTTGAACACTGCTTAAACATTTCTTAGGCATGTTGCATGTTGCATTTCTTAGGCATGTTGCATGTTGCAGAGCTGTATTGGTGCCCTATGCACCCCAGCAACATGCATAAGAAACATTAAAGTGGAGTTAAGGTACATGTCTGCTTTCACCCACTGTTAGCTTAATTGGTAGAGGATGGCAACTCTGGAATAGATTTTTTTTTTTTTTCTCTCTCTCTCTCTCTCTGCTCTTGCCAGGACATTTTAGGTCACTATAGTTGGTAGCAAAGTGACTGTCTGGAAACTCTAGGTACCCACAGAGCTGTGGCAACTTCAAGAGTGCTCTGTCTGCAGAGGAAGCAAGGACCTATTTAAAAGACATGGAGATACCATCTCCATTTATCATTTCCCCCCCTGTCAACAGAAAACCAGTGTATTGCCAACGGCAGACTTGAAAGCATGTTTTTATGTTAAGACATCCCCCCAAATCTCTTTAAACATAATTGAGCTTCTATCAGGGATTCCAAAGGAGACTACAGATGGCCCCGGAAAATTGGTATGTTGACAAATGTAAAGAAGCCAACAGGAGTCTTAGGGGCTGGGGTTGGAGAAGTAGCTGAAGAATAAGAACAGTTGGAAGAAATGTACTTTGCCTCCGATATTTTGGTACTACAATTTGGTGTCAAAACCTCTTGCTACAAAACATTTGTGCTATAAATTAGCCTTCACAAGTCCAATCCTTTCAACAGTGGGGTTAATGACAGTTTGTTAATAAAAAAAAGCACACTCTATTCTGTGCTAATAATACTCACACCCATTAGGGTCGACTCTAGGTATTTTGCTGCCCTGGACAAAAAAACCACCACCACCTGTTCCCCTCCCACCTCATTTCCTTCTCTTGCACAGGTCTCAGACCAGGCTTTCACTGCAGGTAGGGTGGGGAACATTCTTGCCAGTTGAGGCCACCAGTCTCTACCAGTTGAGCTATGCTAACAAACGAACAGCTAATGATCAACAAAGAACAGGAATCCTGGAAATGGCCTTCAGTCCAGCCATCTGAGGACAGCACCAAGGGATCTGCATGACTCTCAATTCATTCAGAAATTTCAGCCTTTTCTTTTTCATCTTACCCTTCTCCGATTCCCTCATTGGAATCTTACAGGTTCTTGCCCCTGTCTCAGAGTACTTGACATTGCACAGGTCTGTCTTGTGTGGCCACACTGGCCACACTGTTTAAATCATCCCTCCACTTGCCCTGTGCTACAGAAGTAATGCGGTCCAATTATTTTAATAATCACAAACGATATAACGGATGGATTTTAGATCAGCTCAGTTGGACATTGCATTTGCAGAAAGGTCGGTATACTGCAACCATCAAACCTATGCACGGTGAATACAAAGATTCAAGGCATTGTGCCAACATTCAGCAAAACCAAAGTTAAGGGATGGCTTCTTTGTTCATTTGGGATCCCCACACTCCATGCAAGTTCTGTCACACCCAAAGAGATCCATTTCCATCTACAATAGAAGAGCAAAACAGAAAGGAAGGAACCCACCACCAGGATCCTCTGCAACAATGAGAGATCGCCCCTTGTTCCAGTGCTCTCTTTGCAGCGAAATTGAATAGCTAGCTGGCTCTGGATAGAGCTAAGGAACAATGTTAGCGGAGGAATATTTTGAATGTGGCTCCTTCTCCTCTTATGCGTCCAGTGCAAATTCTTTGTCTTTGCCTTCAAGGTTCTTCATGGCCTTGCTCTTCCTTTTCTATCAAATCACATTTCCTGCTATATTTCCACTTTGGAACTTTGCTTCTCCTCCGCCGCCACCCTCACCTTACCCCATCTCTTGATTCTCATTCAATTTTTGCCCCTTTCCCCATGTTTCCCTATGCCTGGAACTCCTTCCCTTAATGTATTCACTCTGCTCCCTCCCTTCCTCCTCAACTTCAAATCCCACCAAAAAACCTGCTACTTTTCCCTAGCTCCCCACCTCCTAGACTCAGGGCCGGCCTTACCGCGGGGTGGCTTGGGGCAGCTTCCCCAGGCCGTGTTCCTGGGGGGGGAGCTGTATTCGCCCCCCCCCCCAAGTCTCAGACAGGGAGTGAGGGAGAAGCGGGACTTTTGCTTCTCACTTCCTGGGCCAAGTCCGAGACAGGCAGCGGAGGAGGCCAGCAGGAGTGAGGGAGAGGCAGAGGCCCCACCTCTCCCAGGCAACCTCTGGTGGTGGTGGGCAGACCAGTGGCAGATTTAATCTGCCTCTGCTGCACCCGTCCGAGCCAGATGCAGGGAGTCGGCCCGGCGCAGGGCCCAAGACAATGACGCCACAGCAACAGATGGGGTAAGTGACCCCGAAATGGCTGGGGTTGGGGACAGGCAGAGGGGAGTGACCCTCTGCCCGTCCCCGAGCCTAGGCCCAGGGAGCACCTCCTGACCAAGCCAGGGAGTGCCCCCTGAGCCGGGGAGAGCCCCTACGCCCGTCAGCCGGCGTCAACTGTCACCGGCAGGAGAATGGGGCCCCGCATTTCTCCCCATCCTGAGCCCCGCAACTCCTAAGGTCGGCCCTGCCTAGACTGCTTACTCATGCTCCTTGTACTGTTTTATCATTTGGAGTCCCTTCTCCCCATGTAGCGAAGCAAAGCACGTGCAACTTCTCAACTTCAGAAATGCAGTCCTTGTCTCACCTAGGGTGGAAATTCCTTTTTGACCAAATGGGTCTTTTTCATCAGTCTGGTGAAATGCGATCTGGAATGCATTCCAATTCCCATTTTTGCAGATCGATCAAAATTATTTCACCACCTAGTGATGGTGCAGGCACAGTACAGCCACTGCCATTTTGTGCACCATGCACACTGGATGGTAAAATGGTATGATTAGAATTTTGATCACCGTTTCAAAGACACACAAAAATTCAATCAAATCCTAGTCTAACCTCCCTTGTCCATCCTAGATTATAAGCCTCCTGGGGCAGGGACCTGCCCCTAATTAAGGATGGTTTAAGTGCCAGACATCGGGTATCTCTAGATGAGACAGGGAGGGGAAGCAACTATGTTTAGGTAGCCTTACCTCTCCCTGGGCAGCTGGATCATTCACCCAGCATCTTCCAGATGTTCCACTTGCCCTGGGGTGGGATGAACAGCTGGCTGCTACACTTCACATCCTCAGAAAAAGTCTGAGGACACAAAGCGTAGTAGTTTTATCCCAACTGGGGGCACAGCTCAACTCGTGTGACAGGGGCGTATTTGTCCTACCATGTGAGGTGCATCACTTTGGGGTTGTGAGTGATGGGTGTTAGCACTTATCATGTGTGGCCAAGTCACAGCTGGGGGTGGGCTCTCAGTCCTGCTGGAATGATCGGGAGGAGCACACCCCAAGAAACAGTTTATTGGGGAAGGCGGGGCCAAGAGGAGCACAGGTAGGCCCTCCCCTGGATCCATCCTCCCCCAATCACCTATTTCTTGAGCTGGGGAGAAGGGTGTACACGTGCTCCTCTGGGCAACCCTTCCTTGATCAGCTGTTATTGGGTGGATTGAGGGGGGGAAGCCTGTGCTCTTCCCAGGCTCTCCTCTCCCCCAATCCACCTCAATGACAGCCTAACAGGGGGGAGGGGGACCTGGGAATAGGGTGCATGCTCTTCCCAGGCTCCCCACCAGCTGTCAGGATGGGAGGGGAGGATTGCAAACCCTCTTCCCCACAACAGTGAAGTGGGCAGAGGGCCCAATCCTGCACCATGTCGCTGGCTCCCTGCACTTGCCCCACAGTGTGGCGGCGGTTGACAACTACAGACCCGTGTGGGGACTGGACCCTTGATGTTCATGTGGCTGTGCCCATTGGGTGAAGCCACATGAACCATTAACAGACTTTGAACAGCATTATCCCACTTAGGGCAATTTCACCATGTGATGCTGTGAATCGTATGGCCAGTGGCTGCTGGATGTTCACCCCACCCCACCCCAGGGTGGGGAGCCAGCTAACACGTGATGTGTCCTCTGAAAAAGGCCAGAGATGCATCATGTGCTAGCATTGCCCAACGTGGGATAACGCTGCCCAAAGTGGGTTAATGGACCACCTCCTGTTTAGCTTGGCGATGCAGCCCTTCTGTGAGGTGGGGGTCTGTGGATTGGGCCTGGAGGAGTGTGCTCCTCCCAGGCCCCCTCCCCAAGATCAGCTGTTAGGCAGCAGGGAAGAGGGTTCAGCGCTCTGCTGACTCCTCCCTCCCCCGTGATTAGTTGTTACGCGGCAGAGAAGAGGTCACATGCTCTTCCCAGGCTCCCCTCCCCAACGATCAGCTTTTAGGTGGGTGAGAGGAGCACGCATGTTCTTACGCACACACACCCCAACAGCTGCCTCGTGGCAACGGGCCCAATCCTGGATTACAGCAGGAGTCTGGACGTCCAGACCCATGTGGCCAGCTCCTTGGCCTGCCCCAGCGTGTGAAGGGGCTGGTGATAGCTGCAGTAGGCCAGCTATCCCCGTGGGCCCAAATTGTGACAGCTGCAATTGCTTGTCCTGGGGCAGGTGGGGGGAATCGGGCCTGCCCCACATTGGCGGTGTAATAATGATAATATTTTGAAGGTGAAAACAGATGAAGATACAGCAAGACTGAGAAACAGAAAGGTTGGGTCAAACGTTATTCTAATGATTTCCCCATATATACTGTAAGCCCTCAAAGCTCATCATCTTTGCTCTCAGTTTTTGGGCGACTGGCAGTAAATCAGCTACAGGAATTTAACCACATGGCCAGTTTCTTGCCATCAAGTAAAAATAATAAAATAAATAATAAATAAAATAATAATAATAATAATAATAATAATAAAATGCACCATATCCTAACTGATAGGACATACACAGCCGCTACATCAGTGGGGCTGGCTGATCCTACCCCCTCAAACCTCTGCTCTTTCAGGTGGGCCCACTTTAGAGCCATTGGAGTGGTTCAGCAGGAGTGGTATGGGGACCATTGAAAAAGGTAGTGGCCTGGACAGCATTCTCATCTTGAAGCCTCCTATCCAATTACGGCCACTCTTTGACCAAGCTGCCGACGCCTCTGAGGCCACTTTCACATCTCTCCCCCACCCCTCCCTGGCACATATTTTGGCTGCGGGAGGGAATGCGTAAGCCAGAATATGCTTCGTGTTCGGCCGGTCTGAAAGCCCCCCCCTCCCCCTCCGCGGCTTTGCCTGCAACTACACGCAGAGTTGCAGAGCAGGAAATCCAGCTCTCTATCTCTGCATGTGTTTGCTGGCAAAGCCACTCGGGGTTTCAGACCAGCTGAACGCCACGCTTACTCTACACATTCCCTCCCGCAGCCAATATACACATGGAGGGGAAGGTGTGAAAGTGGTCTCTGTTTCCTATGGTGTGGACAGGTCATGTTCTCCAGTCAGGATTAGCCATTCAGGGAATTAGCTCACTTGTCACACACCACAATGTGCCTTAGTGCCCCTCACAAGGGCCAATAATAACAACCCCTCATAGGGCTAATAACAATGACCCCTCTTGGGGGTAATTTACTCAGGCCTCTCCAAACCCCTCACAGTCCACCTGTGCCACCAGGAAATGGGGCTTTTCCCAAAACAAGATGGTTCCTCAAACATAAATACTTATATAAAGTTTTATCTCATGGGAGTGAATCCTCTATCTTCAGGCAGGGCCTAAACAAATATGCAGCCAGACCCCAGGACTTTGGCTACCCAACAGTGACTGTCTCTGGCTCTCCATGAACCTTAATCTACTTACAGCACACTTATTGCTCCCTGTCTGTCTTCACTGATAGGACTGTTTTCTTTCTCCCTACAAGGCTTATTGCAGGGCTCCAGACTAGGAAGTTTGGCAGTCTCCTATGAACCCTCAAGGTTCTACAAACTAAAGAGCCTCCTGCCAAAGAACTTTCTCCAGTCACTCCCCACTGCTAACTGCCTAAACTGTGCTTTTATGCTTCTCCTTTTTCCCTTTGTGATTGGATGGAGGGTGCAACTCTCAGTCCCACAACACCTGAGCTGGATTGAGTTATTTAATCATTACTTGGCTGCTACCTTAATTGGCCAACTGTGAGCACTTCAGTTTAGCAGCTTGTAATGCTAACTGCTTCTTTGCTAGCTAGCTAATCTGTCTTCTGGCTTTAGCCAGCTACCAGTTTCAGAGACAGGATGGGTGGGTAGGTTGGTACGGTAGGTAGTTGGGTGTAGCAGTTTGGGTCACGGTACAGAGAATCTGGTTCGGCGTGAGGTGAAAGGTACCCCCCTACTCAACAGTCACACATCAGCTGTATCCTAACTGCTCTGGCAGAGTTGACGAGAAGCAGAGTCGATTTGACACAGTCTGCTTAGCAACCAAAAACAAGGGTTGCATATTTGTAACCAAATTTGTGCTTGACTGAGCAAAAGCTGATATCTGCACTGAAACTGAGGAGAAAGACTTTTCTTCTCGACGGCTGAGCCACACGTCAGGTCTGTGGGGAATGAAGTAGACTTGGGCCACTTTTAGATGAGCGGCTCGCGATTGCGCATTGTGATTGCGCATAATTTGAAACGTCCACCTGTTGTAATTAGACGAGACGGAAGTGGGGTATTATGCGCATATTATGGTGGTGGCGCATTTTTAAAGTCCGCAAGTTAAATAGCTCACAATCAAGCTATTTAATTTGTGGACTTTAAAATGTGCCACCACCATAATATGTGCATATTAATACCCCACTTCCATCTCGTCTAATTACAACAGGAGAATGTTTCAAATTATGCGCAATCGCGATGCACGTTCGCGCGCCGTTCGTCTAAAAGCGGCCTTGGTTGCTCTTGGATTGTCAGTGACCAAAAAAGTCACATCTTTTTTTAAGGTGAAAATTTGTTCGTTTTCTCCTACACTGTCCTATAGGCTGAAGCTAAGGCTGATTTTAGACGAGACTTGCACACGTAGGTCCACCCAGCCCCCAGGTACCCAAACTCCCATCTGAAGGCACATTCCTGTGACTCATAGTACTGCCCACCCATGCCTCTGTACGGAGGAACCCTGGTTTTCCCTGGTTGCTCCGTGAGGGGCCATTAATGGGTGGTGCATGGTTGCATGCGCACACCCATCTGCTGCCATGTGAACACCCCACCCCCCCTTCACCAGAAGTGCACTGGCTTTCCACCCAGTGATGCGTGCATGGCCGGGAGCTGAGTCTATTTAATAACAGCCTAAGTTTGGAGTGGGAAACCTCCAGTCCATAATCCACTTCTGGCCTGTGCACACCTCCCTTCCATCCAGCCCACAGTGGCTCCCCTAAACTTACGCTCCGTGGAACCTGCCGTCCTTTTCACACAGGCCCTCGGGCAAACGGCAAGGAAGGAACACGTCTCCAGGAGAAGTACTCCAGGCTGGGTCTGTGCCACTGCACTATGTTCTGGATAGGGTGGCCAGATATGCCAATTTTAGAGGACATTTGTAAGAAATACAGGTTGCAGGGCTGCAGTAGCTCCAATGCAGCCCTGCAACCTGTACAAGTGTCCTCTAAAATTGGCATATCTGGCCACCCTAGTTCTGGATGAGGCCCCCCAGGTTTGAACCAGCACCCTTGGGGCCCTGAGCACAGCTGCTGGCTCTACATTACTACAAGCTCCTGCTGGCCAGGGCCCAATATTGGGCATGAGACCTCCCCCAGCACCAGTCAGGTCACACCCCTCCTCAGCCCTGCTCCGTACCCCCAGCTTGCTGGTCTGTATATAAGGCCATACTTCCAGATTCCTGTTGCACCCTCTTGTTTCTACCTGCCTTGTCTTTCCTCCTTCTCTCTCTGCACTTTGGACCAGCTCTGCACTTTCTATGCCTTGTGTGTGTGTTGGGCAAGCTAGAGGCTGACCCTAACTCCTAGAACCCAGTCTTTCAGATTTCACTGGTGAGTCTGAGCGACCTGATACCGTAGCTCGGGATCTGCTATGATGGGGACTCTGTGTTTGCTATGAGGGGGGCTCGGCATCCACTGGAGAAACCCTGTATGTGGTTGCGTGGGGAGCCCCGTATGTGACTGCCCAAGGAGCCTATTCTGCCCCGCACCAGCTATGCCCTGTCCTGCTTCGTCTGCCCAGTCCATCCTGTCTCATCCGTCCTGCTCCCTTGGTCTGTATGCCAATTCCAGTCACGATCGTTGGACCTTGCACCCTAATCCTGCACCATGTTTATTTTATTTATTAAAATTTATACCCCACCTTTCCCCGAAGGCTCAGGGCAGTTTACAAAAACAAAAGCATAAAAAGAAAAATAGTAAAAATACAAAATAATAAAACCAATGAAATCCCCTAAAAATTCCTACCCTCACCCCAATAACTTACCCACCCATGTTGGAACTTGGACCCCAATCCTGCACTTACTTCTGCACCTGATCCTGCATGAATTCTCCCCCCATGTCTCCCTGGACCACACCCTGCACCTAATCTCTGTGACCCAGCTTGTAGTCCCTGGCATTTTGCTGTGCAGCTATATCCTCCCTGCAGAACGCTCTGAGATGGGTGGGTTCCCAGCACGGGGTGACCCCGCAACCTGCAAGACTATCCAGCCTATCTTCAGAGCAGTGGGATGGTGAATGCTGAGCATGTTGAGGAGAAGGTTCCCCACCCCTGCCCTAGATGAAGGGTTCCCCAGCCCCCCCCACCCACACACACACCCCCTGCCCTTGGAATCCCTGATTAAATCCAAGTTAAACATAGCTTCCCCAGAGTTAACTCTCGGTAGCTGTGTCATATGAACATGTCCTTGGAATGGGACTTGTTCAAGAGGAGAATTTTGACAAACCCTTTGAAAACAATGGGTTGTAACTGAGCTCGGAATTCAAGAGTATAAACAAGCATTGGAGGAAAAAAAGCACATTAAATTCTTTTCTTAGTTACACTGGTGTAAATCCTATGAAGCCAATGAAATTCCTCTGGTAAGAGCAGAATCTGCCTCACCTCATAGGAAATATTATGTTCAAAAGGAATATGGGTTGTTTCAGGCTGGGTGTATTAGTAAACTGAAAAACAAATTGCATTATGTTATCCATATCTTAGTTACAGATTGAAATAACCACACAACAGCATAAACACATCATTTGAAACAATTTAAGGCATACTGTAGCTGTCAGATTTCTTTCAAGAGAAAGAATGCTATTCTGGACTGAGTTAATGTGTCATTTTGAATGAACACAGCTCCTCAAGGTCATACATTAGAAAGACAGCAAAGTAAAAACTCGCCTGGAAAAAGCATGCCTACACTTGAAATAAACACAGGTGTATTGTCTATAACCCTGGACCTGCTGGGTTTCACAGATTCATTTTAACCACATTAATTTGTAATGTGTAATTTGCAATTAATCACAGATTAATTTTAACCACCAACCAGTAGTCTGATTAATTTGATTTAAACAAATGTGTAGCCTTTCCTCCAAGACCTGTGTCTTGGCAAATCTCATTCACATTGCTTTGAGAACCAAGCTTATATAATAATGAGACAGACACTCTTCATACATCTTTCTCTTGGTCGGATCATTACCTTCTGTGGGCCAGGCTCTCTGCACTTGTTAGCCCCTGTAGGGGTGGTGGACCAGTTAGGTTGGACTGCCCCTGGAGATTTATGGATGCAATTGGATTCCAGAACTCTCTGGGGCATCTAACCACTGATTTTGATGGCTGCTCTGTAGATGGCCTGGTTGAGTTATGGAACATCACGCTGACCAAGGCCATTGACATGGTAGCACCGATGCATTCACTTCCCCCACCGAGTCAGCACAGGTCATCCTGGTTTATGTGGGACCTGCGGTCGATGAAGCAGGAGGTGAGGCTATTGGAGTGCAGGTGGCATTTGACATGTGCTGAAGCCGACCGATTGTGCCATAGATCATTTTTGAAGGACTATGGCATGGCTAGGGTGGAGACGAAGACTGCCCTCCTCTCCACTAGTATAGCATCTGCAACGTCCTGTTCAGCAGGTGAGCAGCCTGGTGAATCTGGGCTGTCTCCATCCTGTGGTTGAGTCATCTTCGGCCCGCTGTGAGGAATTTAATACCTACTTTGCAGACAAAATCACTTGTATTCACCTCAACTTTGGGGCTGCTAGTTCTTTGGCAGAGTCAGAGTTTGGGGTTGTGGAGACTCAGTCTTGTCCTGTTTATTTTAATCCGTTTCACTTGGTGTCACCTACTGAGGCGGTGGATGTCCTTGGGGCAATGCGGGCAACCAGTTGTAAATTAGACCCTTGCCTGTCTTGGCTGGTGAAAGTTATCCGGGAGAAACTGGGGTCTTTGCTGTATGGGATTGTTAGTGCCTCCCTTCAGGAGGGCAGGGTACCAGAAGCCCTCAAGATGGTGGTTGTTCGGCCCCTGCTCAAAAAACATTGCTTAACGCTGACTCCTTGGGCAGCTATCGCCCCGTTTCTAACCTTCCCTTTTTAGAGAAGGTTATTGAACAGGTGGTTGCCAGGAAGCTGTAGGGACATCTAGATGCAATCGAATTCCTGGACCCATGTCAATCTGACTTCTGTCCTGAATATAGCACTGAGGACTGCACTTGTGAGGTTGGTAGACAATGTTCACCATGAGATTTGACAGGGGATATTGTACCCTGTTGATCCTTTTAGAACTTTCAGCAGCCTTTGATACAGTTGACCATGAGGTGTTGTTGACCCAGCTGTGGGATCTGGCAGGGGTTCACGGGACGGCTCTAGAGTGATTCCATTCAGTCCTGTCAGGGAGGTTTCAGCAAGTGGTGATGGGTGATTTTTCTTCCTCCCCCTCCCCACTCTCTTATGGGGTCCCTCAGGGTTCCATCCTGTCACCCTCCTGTCCAACGTGTATCTAAGGCCCCATGGAGAGATTGTTCATAGATTTGGGGTGTGTTATCTTCAGTATGCCTGAGGCAGGAGAGGGCAGCATATACATTTTAATATAAATAAATATAAATAAATAAATAAATAAATGACACCCAAATCTACTTCTCCTTCTCATCCAACACAGGCCCTGCAGTCTTGGTGCTTACCCAGTGCCTGGCTGCTATTGGGGACTGGATGCAGGTGAGCCATCTGAAGCTGAATCGAGACAAGACTGAGATGATAATGGTTGTCCAACCCTGTGGCCTGGGGGCAGGATTGGGACTCCCACCATTGATGGGGTCCTGCCTCCCCTTGTTACTCAGGTGCATAGTCTTGAGGTGCTCCTGGATCCTCAGTTGAGCCTGGAAGGTCAGGTTGTGGCTGTTGCCAAAAGTGTCTTTCACCAACTCCATCTGGTGTGAAGGCTGCACCTCTTTCTTTCTAATGGAGATTTGGCCACCACCACCATCATAGCCTCGAGGCTGGACTACTGCAATGCACTCTACATGAGGCTGCTCTTGAAGACCGTTCAGGGGCTGCAGCTGGTACAGAATGCGGCAGCCCGCCTCTTGATTGGGGTGGGTCAATGGGAGCACATTACACCAGTGCTTAAGAGTCTTCACTGTCTGTCTATAGTGTTCCAGGCAAAGTTCAAGGTGCTGGTTTTGACCTTTAAAGCCCTAAACGGCTTGGGCCCTACATATCTGAAGGACTGCCTTTCTCCTTATACTCCTTTGCGGACTTTAAGATCTGCCAGGGGTGCTCTCTCTTGCAGGTTCCATCAATACACCAGGTTCATACAATAAGGACATGCAGAGAGGGGCTCTTGGTGGCCATGTTCTAGAAACTCCCTTGCTCAAGAGGCTTCTCATAGCTTGAGTATCTTCTAGAGGAAATGCAAGATATTTATTTGTTTAGGCATTTGGCAGGTGGGAAAAGGGTTTTGGGGAGGGATAGATTAGAGCTAAGTAGAGTTCCTAGTTTTCTCCTTGTGACAGAAAACCAGAGAAAACAGATTTTGCTTTTTTCCAGAGAATTTAGTAGAAAATGGAAAAAACTTACAGGTTTGGGAGGAGGACACAGCAAGTGCAGGGCAGTGAGTATGCTGAGTGGAGCTGAGGGAAGGCATGTACTGTGGAAGGGCTGAGGCTCTGCATTTGTAGGGGTGCCACAGACCTTCTGTGGGTTGGGGGGTAGGGGCACTATGAATTAGGACAGTCAGGTCTTCTGGACCTTGGGAAAAGGGGTCATGAGGTGGGCCTAATTGGGCCCATAGCAGCTTCCCCAAGTGTCAACCTTTATAAAATCACAGAATGTTCTAATTGTCGACAAAATCTCCTATCACACACACACGTATGCAAAGGCACTAGGATACGTGTACTCCTTTTTGCACATTGATTATATTTTGCACCAGTTAAATGACCCTGAGAGGAAGCTGTTTCATTGTTGCAACTTATTTAATAATGTTATTTAATAAGAAAAATTTTTGCTCGGTTTTAGTTAAAGCTGCTAAGTGCAGCTCAATAGGTGTGCAATTACATACATCATTAAAAAGGTTAAAACATCATATAGAATGCCAGTCACAAACTTAGATATGAAAACTGTTTTCACAGTCTGGGTGAGATTCTCACCTATTCAAGTCAAAGAGAGTCAGAGTCATTGAATTCGATGTCAATTTGCTTTTCACCCTCATTTTTTGTGCATTTAAATGATAAATAAAATAATCAACCACCATGTTGATCCCCTTAATACAAACACACTTCAGATAAGAACATGTAAATCCTAAGAAAACTCATTCTGTTCTCAAAACAATTGTTGCTTTTGTGGCATCTGAACATCTGTCCCATCCATGTGGTATTGCCAAGGTGATGTGGAAGGGAAGGGGGAGGGAGGGACACCATGGCTTTCATGATAACATGTGGCAGCTCTGTTTTTCGACCTTGCAAAAAAATGCAACCATTTGGTCACCCAGAGGCAAAACCATGATGACGTTGCTGCGATCCTCAGGCGGTAATTGTGACGTCTGAAAGCTCTCTGTTTGTAGCTGCACTATCTGGCGACACTTGTCATTATAAAACGGGAGAAATGCCAATTCATTGCGGGTAGCTTGGTAGTGGAGGTGCTTCTTTTGTTTGTTCTTCGTTTTGATATATTCCTTTTAAAAGTAGGAAAGATAAAAGCTTTGCATTCCAGAGCCAAGAATGCTCACCACAAGAGGATGAGCAGGCATCATGAGTAGGAGGCAGATGAAATATTTGAAGAAAAAAAAAAATAGCCACATAAGAGCAACAGCCACTTACTTGAAAATGAAAAACACAGCAAGGTGTTTCAAGCAAAGTAATGGAAATAATATGAAAATAGGAATCTTTTTAAAGATAAATGAACTACCATTCACTGTTTATGGTGCCCTCTCCACAAACATTTAACAAGGCAGATTAACTCAGCCTAGCTGCTTTTTAAATCTCATTTGCCACACCAACATGCAGAAATGAGAAACAAGCAAGCAATATTACAGATAGGCTGCATAAGCATTCCAAAGTCCCAGTCCACAAACCACAAACCAGGCTACTCCAGAGTAAGTAGTTTTCAGATCACAGGCAAAAGGTTTCTGCTCTTTAAATATGCAGTGGAACGTAGGATGGACCCTATTACAATCGGACAGCTCCACTTCGGCAGTAGAAAAAACTGGTGCAATGTTGAGGACTCTCCCCTGCTAGGGGTGTGCATGTCATTTTTGTTATATCAGTAACGAAAATGAAAATTGTCATTTTCATTTTCGTTATTGCAATAATGAAAATGACAAAAAATTAACAAAATCAATAACTATAATGAAAGTTGTTATTGTTTTCGTTATTGCCTCCTGGCAGGTTTTTTTGGAGGGAATAGTGGAGAGGGGAGGAGGGAGCAGACATCTCGGAGCCAGAAACAGTGTTTAACTCTTGAACTGGGAGGGGAAGGACCTGATGGAGTTATCATTGGCCAATGAGCAGCGCAAACAGATCCCAGCATTTGAATGGCACCCTGTGATTCCTCAATGCCTCTGCCCCCCAGAACCAACCAGGAGGGCTCTGGGGGAGGGCACTGCAACCCTTAACATTGTAGGGCTTGGCTGCTTCACTCTGTGTTAGCTCTCTTGTTTGTCAGGGTGCGCTTACAGAAGCTGCTGGTCCTTGCACTACAAATCTAATCTAATCTATCTATCTCCCTTATTCCCTTCCCTACCACCCAGTCCTTATTCCTTAGGTACACACACACACACACACACACAGATTTTAAAAATTAGATATTTAGATACTAGGCTGTTTTATTATATATATTAGGATTATAGGATAGGAACATTGTGTATTATACATAGGTTAGGTTTAGCTTAGATTCTGTATATATATTATATAAATAAAACTGCGTATTGTGTACAGTATATATTATTGTGTGCAGTTCTTTCTGTATAACAATGAGAAGGGGAGGGAGTTCAACTTCTGACAATAATGCTTCATTGGCATGCAAAATCAATACCGATACCAAAAATAAAATCTTCGTTTGAAAACTGTACCGATACCAACGACAACAATAATGAAAAATGACATTTTGTTATTAACAAAAATGACACATTTTAATAATGAAAACAATAACAAAAAACAAAAACTGACATGGGGCCCTGGTGCACCCCCCACCCCCTGCTCTTTTGCCTGGGTCACTTAAGGGGGCCAAGGAATGGGATGGAGGTGAAATGAGTAGTAGATTTTCTAACTGTGGGTAGTAACTGCAATTTCAAGCAGCTTATCCCTGAATGGTAGGTTACCAAATATCTGATTTACCATTACCAAATTTACTGTCCAGTGTTTGGTTACTTCATATTATCTAGCCAGTTTAAATTTACATAGGCATACCACACCCATCCCTTCTTCAGTCTTCTGAGTATACAGAATTCAAGGAAATGTGCAAACAGTAATGCAGCAACTAATGCTGCTAACTTGATAACTCAAATAACTCATCAGATGATAAAGTGGTACCATTTAGTAAGAATATAAGTATTTTTAAATTTATTTTTATTTCTTTAAATTTATTGGCCGCCCCCTCATGCCTATGGCATCTCGGAGCAGCTTACAACACAAATAAAACAAAAACAATATTACAAAACATCAATAATTCTCTCCCACCCCCACCTCCGAAGGCCTGGGTGTCTTGCAAGTTTGACTGAAAGCTAGCAGATCCGGGAACAGGCGAGTTTCCTCCTGGAGGGAGTTCCAAAGTCGCAGCCCAGCCACCGAGAACGCCCTCTCCATTGTGGCCCTCCGTTTAACTTGGGGGACTTCCAGAAAGGTGCGCCCAGCAGACCGAAGGGCTCGCTCTGAGGCACGGAGGGCGAGGTGATCCCCGAGGTATGAGGGGCCCAGACCGTGTAGGGCTTTATAAATCAACACTAACACCTTCAATCTGGCTTGGTACGCTATAGGCATTCAGTGCAGAGTGCGGAGCACAGGTGTTATGTGCTCCCACCACCCCGTCCCCATCAGGACATGGGCCGCCGCATTCTGCACTAGCTGCAGCCTCCAAACCAGAAACAAGGGAAGCCCCATGTAAAGCAAGTTGCAGTAGTCTAGCCTCAAGGTGATGGAGGCATGAATGAGAGTGGCCAGGTTGGGCCCAGAGATGTATGGACGCAGCCTCCGGACCAGGTACAGCTGACAAAAAGCGGCTTTAGCCACCGCCTCCACCTGTCGATCCAGACGGAGGCCCGAGTCCAAAACCACCCTCAGACTCCGAACCTGCTGGGCTACAGGAGGGCGGACCCCCCCCACCGGAGGAGCCAGCACCTCCCTCGCCCTTCCCACCACCATCACCTCTGTCTTATTGGGATTGAGCTTCAGTCTGCTCTGCCGCATCCAATCCGCCACAGCCTCCAAGCGTTGGGAGAGTAATAAGACAGCAGGACCTGGATCAGCTGAAAACGAGAGGTACAGCTGAGTATCATCAGCATATCACACCCTGAACCCTCTCATGATCTCCCCCAGGGGTGAATATACAGATTAAATAATAACAGAGACAGGATCGAACCCTGCGGAACACCTCAGGTCAAGGCCCGGGGGCTTCATGTTTCATCCCCCAGCACCACACACTGGCTTCTCCTCAAGAGGAATGAGTGGAACCACTCAAGGAGAGTCCCGTCCAGACCCCCCAGGTCTCGCACCCGTCTCAGCAGCAGCCCATGGTCCATGGTATCAAAAGCGGCCGAGATATCTACTAGGATTAGAAATGTTGAACATCCTGCATCCATCTCCCGGTGGAGATCGTCCACCAAGGCCACCAATGCCGTCTCAGTACCATAGCCGGGGCAGAACCCAGACTGAAAAGGGTCAAAGAAACCAATACTGTCCAGATGCGTCTGGAGCTGCAGTGCCACTGCCCGTTCAATAACCTTGCCTAAAAAGGGAAGATTAGAGATAGGATGGTAACTGGTGAGTGCACCCACATCCAAAGATGTCTTCTTCAGCAGGGATCACACCACAGTCTCCTTGAGACTGGGTGTCAACCTCCCCTGCCAGAGGGACGCGTTGACCACCCTCGCTAGCACCGTCCCCAACTTCTCTCTGGAGGTTTTCACCAACCAGGACGGGCACAGATCTAATTCACAACTAGTGGCTCTAACAGACCCCAGGACATTCACCGCATCAGCCGGCGTCACTTCCTGAAACTCCTCCAAGAAAGATTGACCAGACGGTGCCTCCATAACCTCGGCTCCTCACCTGCTGCTTCCAACCCGGTAGGTGCTCCTCACCTACTGCAACTTGTGCAACTCGTGCTCCTCACTTACTGCTTCCAAGTAGTGACATATTGGGTCAGACCAATGCTCCGTTGAGCCTAGCATCCTGTCTCTGACAGTGGCCAATCTCAGTCACTTTGGAAAAGTACCCAACAAGTCATAATGGAGTGATCCATTTCCTGTTGTTCGCTCCCAACTCCATATTGTCAGAGATTACATCCTTCAATCTACTGGACTAACAGCCATTAATGGACCTATCTTCCAAGAACCTATCTAATATCGGTGCGTAATTTGTTTTTGTTTTGTTTAATTACTAAAATGAGTGATAGCCCATTTGTTTTAGTAATGAAAATACGAAAACAACAGACCATGGTAACAAAAATAGACAAAAACAAAGAAAAAAAGCATCAGTTTTTGTTACAAAATTAACAAATAAAAATCTAGATACTGTGCATGTGCAAAATGGCCACCAGGACTGCTCTGTACTTGTGCTCCCTTTCCCAAAGTGGCACCAGCATCGTTGGTACCATTTTGGAAAAAGGTCTGTCATTCTGTGCATATGCGGTGGCCATTTGGGAATGCACAGACCAGCTGCCCTTTTCCAAAATAGTGCCGACACTGCCAGTGCCATTTTGGGAAAGGGCTGCACACTACAGAATGGCTTGGCAATCATTTCCTGCATGTGAAGTGATTTTTTAAATTTTAGTAAAAATAAATGGGGGGGTGGGGTGGGGTTGTAAACCCTGAAACAATGAAAATGAATGCTTTCCTTTACAAAAATCCCTGAAAATACATGGGGTTTTTGTAAACAAAAACATAACAAAAATGCCCAGGGTGCCTGCTGCACACTTCTGTTATCCAATCCTTTTAAAAAACCCAGCTAAGCTACTGGTCTTGATCACATCCTTTGGCAAGAAATTCCACAAGCTCACTGCGTGCAAAAAATACTTCAATTTCTTTTAAATCTACTGCCATTCAGTTTCATGGAGTGTTCCCTAGTTCTAGCACCTGGTAATATGGGGTCAATTTGCCACAATGTACCTCACAGTAGCTAAAAATAGCCATGCAATTAATGTGTGAAATAATACCAAAATGTTTAAATGTTAAGATCTGAAGTGTATCTCTCATTGGCTTGAGATGGAAGAGCTACTTTTCATGGAAGGGAACTTGTGAGAAAGTAAATTGGAACCTAATAAAACTTTATAGGTTCGGTTTGGTTGTTTTTATTAAGGAACCAAATTTCCGGTTGAGGCTTTGTATGTTGTGTGTGCAGCTACCACCCATTTTGGGCAGCATGGACGCTCCTACTGCCAGATGACAGTTACGTGACTTGGGCAAGGCTATTTAAGGGACTAAGCAGCGTATCGAGTTTTACCACCTGAGAATTGGCTTGGGGAGCAGGATTCCACTCTACATTGCTTGGGCGGCATAGGATCTGCCTTTAGTGATGCTATGTCTGCTGAGACAGACACTCTAAAACAGGGGTGCACAACTTGAATTGTGCCGAGGGCCGGAAAATTTGGTTTGGACCCAACCCTGGGTTGCATGTGGCCCCACCCCCAATTTGCATAACCCCACCCCCCTGGCAGCAAGGAGCTGGGGCTGGAGATCCGGGTGGCAGAAGCGGCAGCGAGGGGCTCAGGTGGAGACTCTGGGTGAAAACAGACATGATGCTAACCACGCTTTAACCACCCTTGGTGGTTATTTATGCATGTTGCCGGGCTGTATTGGTGCCCTATGCAGCCCTGCAACATGCATAAATAACCACCAAGAGTGGTTAAAGGGTGGTTAGCGTCATGTCTGTTTTCACCCATTGGCAGCAGAAGGAAGCTGGAGACAGGGAGGAGGAAGGAGGGATCCAGCCAGCACCTTTAATAGACTTGCTGCCTTGAGGAAGGAGGGTTTTGCGCCAGTGCGGGGGCTGAAGGAAAGGTGATTGCCAGAGCAGGAGGTGGCATGGTGGGCTGCAGGAAAGGTCTTTGCATCCAGGGGTAGTCAGGCTGCAGGAAAGGTCCTTGAGGGCCGCATGTGGCCCTCAGGCTTTACTTTGTGCAGCTCTGCTCTATAAGGTCATTCTCAACATGGCTGCCCCTTTGTGCCACTCCACCAGTTTGAAGAGGTCCACAGTCTGCCTAGAATATTTGGAAAAAAGAAAAGGTGTGCTTGTCTTGGCATGAACACAAATTTCTCCCCTTTCTCACACTCTTCCCCTCATAGAGGACAAGTCATGGCATAAACCTCAGCCTCCCACCCCAACACAACCAGACTCATAGCAACTTTTTAAAAAAATTACACCAATGTAAAATTGAACAGGTTTACAGGAGGGCAAGTATTAGTAGAATGAAGAATATTGTCTCTTTCCAGAAGAGAAATTAGAATTCAACTTAATTCGTAGCAGTATGTTAAGTCTCTGGGTACAGCTTAACCGTACACCTAGTAGTCACATACCTCAGTTTGGCAGCCTTACCCCACTTCCGCCACATGATGCAATGCATCATGTGCATGGCGGCCACCAGATATTTCCCCCACCATGGCGGGGCGGGCAACTGGCTGTTATGCTCTGTGTCCTTGGAAAAAGGCCAAAGACACAAGGTGTAGCAGCCTTACCCAAAGTGGAGTAAGCCTGTCCAATGTATGGTAGCGCGCCGCTGTTTGTGGGACTGGTCCCTGTCTGCCCCGCCATGTGGCAAGCCGCATCACAGGGCTTTGAGTGGCAGGAACTATCTCCAGTCCCACATAGCCACATCTTGGCCAGGGAAGGGTGGGTGGGGCAGGACTGGGCGCCCACCTGTCTGGCCGGTGCCCTGGCCCACCCCAGGGAATGGTGGAAGATTCAACAGCGGCCCATCCACCTGGATTCCCCATCTGCCCTGCTCCCCCCCACTGACCACAAAGTGTGGTGAGGGCAATTGCCCACCATGGGGTGAGCAAGGATCGGACCCACCGCAGCTTGTGTGGCTGCACCTTTCGGGTTCATGAAGGGTCCTGCGAAAATAAATTGGCTTTAGGGTACCTAACATTTTCCAAATCAATTCTCCCAGGCTGAGCATCATGACAATGGGAGCTTTCTCCTTCTGCCGAATCCAAGACACTGCTACCGTTGCCCTTTATTTTCGTTCCTCACATTAAAAGAATTAGTCATGTCAATTCCCCCAATATTATATAAAAGAGTCCTTTGTCTTCACGTTGGAAGAACATCCTTTTCAGCTTTGTTTTCAATTGGTTTCATGCATCCCAGGCTGAAGGAAAGGGTACACTTAGTATATATCATCATAAGAGGGACCGGATATTGATTTGGCATACAAGGTGAGCATGGTACAATCAACCACATGCTGATGATAATGGAGCTACTGCCTTGAAATTGAGTATAATTTGCAACATTAAAGCTCTATGCTGCTGACTTATAGTCCATATGGTTTAGCTACCCTTTCAGTCAAGCATACCACAAAGTTAGTATTATCTTCAACACAGCACAAGGCTGCTTTCCAAACATACAGATTTGCCTGTTCAGAAACCGACAGCAGCCTAGGGATAGCATTTATTGATTTTTAAAAATATATATCTATACACTAAAATTAAAGATTTTTAATGGGTTGAAAATGAGTTATTTAAGAAATTGGAAAAAAGGTCAGGTAGCAAGTTACTAGCAAAAGTGAAAGTACGTATCTGGCATTTCATAGAACCTCCAGGCTTAGTTTGATTCGTTATTAAAATTATGGTTGGCCTATGGGGAGAATCATGATAATTGGTATAGGTCATAGATAATCAAAAGTGTCTCTCCCGGTGGGATGAAACCTATTAAAATCAGATATTTAAACCTCTTTACACTTACACATTCCGGTCATGTGCAAAATGACTTGTCCCAAATCTTAGTCTCCAAGGAAGAATGCAGACATTTTTCATTGTTCTTTATTCTGTGCTAATTAACATTTTCAAGAGGTTTGGAGACAGACTACACTCCGTATACCCCAAAGAAATAATTCTTCCTAGCTGCCAGATCTTTGCTTTATCTCGTTAAAAGAATTAACTTTTAATGCTCTGAATGCTTAGGTTATTTTAACTGACATCTCAAAGGCTAGTATCTAAAAAAAGAAAATGAAATATAGCCCATTATTGCTATTGTAGCGGGATTAATTCAAGACTCATGTTAATCAGTTAAATGGGCGGGTGTATATTAATGATTTGGGAGTCTCAGTTTGTTGTTGAAACTGCAAGTGCTGTTTTATTAATGTATATGTAGCTTTTTCACCTTATTAGCTGTTATTTAGATAATAACTGACTGAATGAAACTGAGATGCAGTGGCCGTGGTATCAAAGCTCAGAATAAAAAAAACTTTGTATGTCAAAGCATATGAAAAATGATGAAATTGGATAGGCATGCATAATGCCATGCTATGTATTAATTCAAAATAAAATATATTGCTCTTTAAATATTCAGAGCTGGGTATATTTCTTTTATGACATTCGTCTCTTAAAATAAAAAGTCCATCTGATCTTTCTTAAAGCCAAACCCCAAGTTGTTTCAGAGGATGGAGAGCCAAAATCTTTTTCAAAATAATACAAGGGTAACATTCCAACATATGAAAGACCAGTGGAATAATCACAGTCCAAACCGGAGAACACTCTGCCTTCTTTCCTTCCCAATGCCTGCCCTTCAGCTCCACTCCATTTAAAAAAAACTTCTAAAAAAGCAAATGTTTTAAGTCAACCATTTACATATCAGATTCTCTCACATACGCCTGACTGACTTCTCTTTGAAAAGATTTCCTTTTCAGAGCTCTGTCACTGCGACTGTTACTATGGAAGCAATAGCTCTCTTTAATTCTGCCAGTAGAGAAGGCCTTTGAATATTGCTTAGCTGTTAAATAGCTGTTTTTGATGATGCTGCAGCAGTATTCGTAAGGTAGTTGGATAGATAGGTTTGAGGTCACCATGCTACAAGTCCTGAATTTTATTTCTCACTGGACCTATGTGCTGTCTCTCCTAGCTATTTTGTGCAGAAAAAACAGGAGCAGCTTCTATATCCTTACCTTGAAGAGGAGGGTGTTGACTAGAGCTACAGTGGGTAGCACATTTGCTTACTCACATTTTCCAGACACCCCAATGGGTACCCCCAGCGGGTGCCTGGATGCCTGAAAAAAATGCAGCTCTTTCTGGGACTTTCCAGGACACCCTGGGAAGTCTTGGGACGCTGATCCCAGCTCCTGCCTGCACCTGCCCGCTCTGCAGGCTGACTCACCTGCCCGGCCGCTGATCCTCCCTGGCAGCTGTTCCACTGAGCTGGGTTCTTCTCACTCGCTTTTTTTGTGCAGGCAGGAAGCAAGAAGGCCTCTTCCAGCAGTATTCCACAGTCCCCGTAGCGGGGTGTGTGTGGGTCACGTGGGCAGTGTCTTCAGTCAGACTGACGGCATTGTGCACATGCTGCTATGAGGATTGTGGCGCATTGCCCAGCCCAAAGCCAGGGCTTGGCAATTCAGGAGAAGCCTCCTCCCCCACTGAGAAAAGCCAAGTGGGAAGAACCCAGCTCAGAAGAGGCCAAGAAGAGGAACAGCAGCTGGGTGAGTCAGTCTGGGAAGTAGAATAGAATAGAATAAATCTTTATTAGCGTGGCCATAGCTTAAGGCCTCAAAAGAGGTAGATATCCAGCATGGACGAACTTGTCCTGATACACATAATAAACAAAATATCCCGTTGATAATAAACTTAAAACTTAGCAAGGGAAGGATACTAGGAGTAATAATCAAAATTAAAACACAAAATCATAATTAAAACACGGAATGAAAGCAGCAGTGCGACTGGCANTCCCCCCTCCCCGGTGACAACAACAATATAATGTAAAATGCAAAGACCCTTTCCACCATCCAGGTAAACACTAAAAGAATGATAATATCGGTAGGACTTAAATAAAAATCAAACAAAAAACACTAATGGCACCTGGGAAATATGTGTGGTAGCCCGTGGGGTCACATTCGGGCAGCAATCGGTGCTCAATGTGGGCTGATCAAGTTGGGTACCTAGGTGTCACAAGGAGATACTGGGCTACATGTAGACTACAGGTCTAACAAATGTGTAAAGGTAATGGTTAAACATGTATGTAATATGCAAGCTGAGAACTGGAAACTCACTTCATGTAATGGAGAAAGGCAAAGTCATGCCGAATGTGTATTCAGAAAAAATCTAAACACCTCTGCAGACACTAGCCATAGATCATTGAGTTGCAAATGGATTTCTTTCTGTGGACGTGACTGAAAGCACAGAGTCCCCAGGCGGAAAAATCACACAAAGGACCCTGAAAAGGTATTTAATGGGGGTTTTAATCTGCATTGGGAGATCTTACCAGCCAGAGAAGGGCTGGGTCAAAGGAACTATGAAGTAAGGCTTTTTGGAAACTCTAAGACTGATACCCGGCCAAGTTTTCCATCACTGGCTGTGACATGAACTGAAGTACCCTTGGACCTTGATTAGGGTAAGCCTAAATTAGGAGAATCCAAGTACAGATAGGAATGTGTTATTGGTTATATGGTTTTGATTTCTGCACTCTCAAGTATAATCTTGTACTGCATGCTTATTCATGATTTATTCATTAAACTTCTTTTTACTGAATTTTGTATGGTCCGGTGGAATTGCTAATCCTAACATTGGCGAGACACGGTTTGGGGTTAATTCTGTGTTTACAAACACAGACAAACCTAGAGAGAAAGAGTCTGTGCTGGGAAATTCTGTGGGTGAAAAGGTGACAAGAGGGTTCCTCTTGCAGGCTCAATCAGTTCTAGAGAGAGAGCTGATTCAGTGAGAGCTGCAAGCCAGGGAAACTGAGTCACAACAGCCTAAAGTGGGGTACTGAGCCCCCAATCCCATGACACCAGCATTCTATGGGGTGCCCATTTTTTCAGGTGCCCAGTTGAACCTCTAGTGTTGACTGAAAAAGGAAAAAAGGTGAGGTCACAGTATCAGTGGGATCGAGAGCCAAGTTCACCACCTCCAGTGTCCCAGTGAGAGTGACATTCTCTAAGACTACAGGAAATTTGCAGCTTGTCCGTTTTTAGACGAGCGCGTGACCCGCTTGCGCATGGTTTCAAAAATACCAGGAGGTGGGATTACACGAGACGCCACCAGAAATCACGCGCATGGGAGGGGGACGCACATTCTTTTCCGGCTGCGAATTGACCGGGTCGGCGATCAAGGTAGGTAATTCACGGCTGGAAAAGAATGCGCGTCCCCCTCCCATGGGCGTGATCCCCGGCGGCGTTTCTCTCTCTCTCACCTTTCTCTCTCTCTCTGTGCAGAGTTGCTCTAGCTGCACACCTTGAAGGGGCCAACATATTGAGGACACTTTCTCCTGCACCCAAAACTCAAGAGCAATGTGTTTCCCCTCCGTTCCTCAGTCCCATGCCCTGCTTTCCTGTTTATGTGAAGGACGCAATATCATTCTTGCAGAAATTATTTGTTGCATCCTAACCTGTGACTAACTGCTAAATAACAAAGGCTAGAGTCTTGCCACTTAAACCAACTCCTCTCTTCATTAGTATTCCAACTATTTTTTTTTCTTTCTTTTCTTAATCAGAAAGGGGAATAAAGACTTTCCTTTGCTATTAAAAACAGCCTAGCGAGAAAAAGCAAGGCAATTAACTTAGCCCATAAGTGCAGTTTGCCATGGGTCTCCAGTCATGTATGCTTTTGTTGGCTGGAATGAAGTTCAGGGCTTAGCTTTGAACACTGCACTCCAAATGTCAATGTGCAGCTCAATGCTGTCATTTAGACTTCATAATGTCATTCTCATCTTTTTGTGATCAAAAATCCTTAGGGTGATTATACAGTGTTGTTTGTGACTCATTCATTATTCATACATGTATCCCTTCAATCACTGTGAACATTGTGTCTTGATTCTCTCTTCTCAAGGTGTAAAAACAATTTATCTCCTGTAGCTCAGAATGTTTATCCACCAAAATGGGTTACAGAGGTGGGAGATGCCATGGTTACTTGCCAATCAAGTCATTATAGGAGAACCAGTTCCTTTCCACACGAGAAAGTACCAACATTAATATTTCAGTCATACTACCAAGGCTGCTTGAAATTATTCCCCTTTTCATCATCTGCATAAAAAAAATACTAGGAAAGAGCATTAGATCCTTGCAACTGAAAGTAAATCAAGGCTGGATATGTATTCCATATGTACTATAATAAAATGCAAATAAGCACTAGCAAAGCTATAATTTGGCATAGTTTTCTAATCTACCTGGCAGAAAATGTTTTTGTCATCAAAGCCCAATTTAACATTTTAGTTGCTAACCCAGGAATATGGTTTTTTAAAACTACAGAGTGAAAGTGAAAGAAAAAAAAGCCTGCTAATGCGGTCAGGTCAACAGAATGACCGATCTAAAGGCACTTGGTACTGATACAGAATGAGCAGGGTCTGATTTGTCAAACTAATGGAGTCATAGAGTCACAAGGCTAGAAGGGACCTCAAGGACCACCTAGTCCAGTCCCCTGCACCACTGCAGGACCTTCCACACCCCAACCATATGCACAGAGAAATCCCACCAATCGCTACAAGTAGATATTGGGACCAACCAGAGCACACTGATGCCTGAACAACAGGAAATAATTTTAGAAAAAGAGGATTCAGATGTCTCAAACAGGCGAGCTACACCCGTGCTACAGGGGAAGGTGAAAAACCCTCAGAGTCAAGAGGGTTGAGTCAGACGCATGTTTTGGCCAATCTGCCCAGAGGGAAAATTCCTTCCTGATTCCAAATATGGCGATCAGTTAGATCCAGGAAAATTCCTTCCCTCACCCTGCGTGCAGGCACCACCAAATGGCTCCTGTTATAACCAAAGTGACACCTTGTAACAGGTGGGCTCTGGGACTTCTCACTGCTCTGGAGACCAAATCCCTGAGCATACTCAGTTGGCGCTAATGTTTCTCTGGATTTTAAGTCCACAGGCACACTTACTGGAGACTGATAGTGTCGCAGGAGACTAAAGTCCCTGAGTGTGCTCTCACTGAGATACTTGCAACTGGGCATATGCAAGGCTTATAAAAAGCCTAGGGTTAAAAATGATCGAGACGGCCATAAAGAAGTGAGCTCCTGAACACCCTGGACCAACAGAGCTGGACTAGAGCTCCAGGGGAAAAGCCGCAGTGGGACCCAGCTAGAATCCAAATAAGGTGGGATCAGTCTTGTTCATATATACTGGTGGTGTAGATCTGGCTGGAGAGCTGGCTGGGGGCCAGGACCCTTTATAATTAAAGACTTAACCCAGGATTGGAACTTAGGGGAATATCTTCAGGTGGGGAAGTGGACGATACAGGTCAGCTGGAGCCTGAGTGTGACAAAGGGGGAAGTTGAGCTAGGTTCCCCAAGGACTCACCAGCACCCTCTGGGGTTCTGAGCAAGCCCCTATCACACACCTATTGTGTTGTCATGGCTATCTGCATTTATTGTGCAAAGGAATCAATGATGATCCAGCCAAGGCCTGCAGTAAGAACATACTAGCTCTATCCTGCTGCTAAGCATCATTTACTGCGTAGGTAAACCCATCCTCTGCCAGTTGCCAAGCCTACTATACCACTCAGCAATCAGTAAGAGACTAAGAGAGTCAGGTGCAGATATGTAGGCAAGAGAGTGCAGAACCAGACCAAAAAATGTTTTCTGTTACTAGATGGTAGTTCTGAATCAGAAGTTTAAGAGCAATAGCAATAGGAAAAGTTTTAACAGAACCAGACCAAAAAGGCAGGGACCCATGTTCACTGTGTTTACCCCATTGTTGCCATTGGGGATCTCATACGATCCGCTGCATGGGCATGAATAGGCATTGCTCATGTGACAGCCGTGGCAGGTGGGTGGGGGTGCGTGCACACATCCGTGATACACCCATCTCCATCCACTTCTAGGGATGTGCGAACAGAACCAAGTTTGGAAATTTGGTTCGGTTAAAAAATAGAGTTCAGTTCGGAAGGTCGGTTCAGTTGACCGAACTAGTTGAGTTCGGTCAAATTCCAAACTTCCGAACCAAGTTCGTAATTCAAAACCGGTGTTTTAAGCTGTTTTTGGCCTTCCGAACTGGTTCAGATTCATCCGAACAGTTCGGTTGAATTCGAGTTCGGTTTGGACGTTCAGTTCGGTCGACCGAACTAGTTGAATTTGGTCCGAACTCCGAACTTCCTAACCGTGTTCGCACATCCCTATCCACTTCCACCCACAGCCCACCCATGGAGCAATTGGCCAGAACAGTGATCGCTCCGTGCATGGAGGTGGGTGCGCACCCAAATACTGCTGCCTTCCCCTGCACCAGTGTATATCTCCATCCCCCCTCCCCACACACACACACTGCGGCCTGTTTAAAAAGGGCCAATGTTGCTCTCTCACAGGTTTTTCCTTCTCCTCATGCCATGTCATCAGTGATACTTCTGTGCTATGGTTGAACTAGTTGATCTTTGAAGTTCCTCCCAACCCAATAATTCTATGACTTTTCTCAGTCCACTCCCCTCTCAGGCCCTTCTCCCCTCTCTCATTATAGTCTTCCATTAAATATTGCAGTTCTCTCAGACAACTCACACTTGTGAACCAATCTTGGTCAGGGAAAGCAGAGAAGATGCACTCTATGGGTTTGATGAAACCATGGGCACACTACTGAAGTTTGCTTTGTTGGCCCTAAGCTCAGTCATGATTTGGGCAAAGATTTGTGAAATGTCGCCAAAAAGATGTCCCTCAGTGTGGCTGTGCAAATGCCCTAAAACCATCCTCTTAGGGAAATTAATAGAAGTACTGCCAAGACAAAGATAAGTGTCAAGAAATGGATGTATCAAGGTACTATCAGCTCCAGTCAGGTCAGTAGCTGGGTAAACAAACTTCATGCCCTATAAAAGACTCCCTAATGATGATGGTGGAAACAACAACAAACCATCAAGAACACTTTGCTCTTGTTTGTCACTCCAAGAAGACCATCTATCTATGAGACCAATGAGGCTTCTGGATCATACCTAAGCATATCAAATGGACTGGGCACCACAGAAATGTTAAACACCTTCAAATAACACCTTGCTGCAACTTTCCCCATAATCTCCCTAAACAGATAAATTAGAGATGGTAATAATGTGTGATGCTGCCAGCATCAAGCAATACTTTCTATAGAAAGGGTGTATCAACTGCACTTTTGAGAAAAGATATAACTCTACCATCCTACAGAAAGGTATTAGCAAGTGTCACCATGAGCAGACCCATTATATCATCATTTGCGTTGAAGCAGCACAGATCACACAACAGCAAGTTGGAGGTCATACGTCCCCCATTATCTCTAAAGCCTCATGAGCAAAATGGCAGAAACTCAACAAGAAAATAGGCATTTGCCTCTATTTTCAGGGCAAGGTATGGCTTAGCATGGCAGCTAACCTATTCTGGATCAAATTAATCTTTCCTTTCAAGCAGGTAAGGAATTGTTTACGGCCTAAAACTTCTGGCTGTGCCTTCCACTGAAAGCAGACAAGGTTAAGGAGGCTTACTCAGAATGGCTAAGCCAGACAAACGTTTGTAGACTTTGTTGTATGGGGGACAGAGATATTAACAATAATGTATGCCACACACTAACTGGATTCCAAACACAACTCATCCTATCCCTGTTGCCCACTACATATATTTAATCATTTGCAGGTGGTTGATATCTCTCTGAAGAGGAAGAGAGATGAGAGAACTTGGCCTTATTAATATAGTCATATATATATATATATATATATATCAAGGCCCACCTGGTCCTCTTTTTGTGTGTGGGGGGGGGAGGATTTACTTCTTGACATCATCCTCTAAAAAAATTATGATATTAAGTTGTCCCCAAGATAGTTATTGTATGACCAAGATCTCCATGTGCTGATGTGCAACCAGCTGGGACTAGCTTTAATCATGGGTCTCAACTTGGTTCCTGAACCAGAAAGCTGCCCTTCACAGACATCATTAGGAATTTCACTTTCCCACTTGAATTCTGGCGAGAATCCCAGTGACTGGGGCCCATGAGTCGGGGGTGGAAAGACGGGGCTACACTCCTTGGATCTTCTACATTCTCTACAACTGGTAAAGGGCTTGGAAGGAGGGCCTCATTAAATCTTCTGCATCAGGACCCATTCCAACATATGCAGTGTGATGCAGCTGCAAAAAAGACTAATCAATTTCAGGCTGCATTAACAGAAGCATCATTTCCAAGTCATGAGATGTAATAGTTACACTCTTTTCTGCACTGGTCAGACCTCATCTGCAGTACTGTGTCCAGTTCTGGGCATCGACAAATTGGAATGGGTTCAGAGGAAGGAAACAAAGATAGTCAGGGGTCTGGAAAACAAGTCCTATGAGAAAAGGTTGAAGGAGCTGGGTATTGTTTAGCCTTGAGACGGGACTAAGGGTATTGTTTAGCCTTGAGACGTGACATGATAGCAGTCTTCTACTACCTGAAGGACTATTACAGAAAGGACGGCCAAGACTTGTTCTCTCTTGCTCCTGAAGGCAAAGACTAGAAATAATGGGATTGGGCTCAAATTAAAAGAAAGCAGATTTTGGTTAAAAATTAGAAAGAATTTCCTAACAATAAGAGCTGTTTGACAGTGGAATAAATTACCTAGAGAGACGGTGGGCTCTTCTTTGCTGGAGGTTTTCAAACAGAGGTTAGACAGCCCATTTGTCGAGGATGCTATAGCTGCAGATTTCCTGCATTGAGCAGGTGTTGGACTAGATGGCCTCTGTGGTCACTTCCAGCTCTATGATTCTGTTAACGTAGCTTTCCCCCGAAAGGCAAGTCCAATTTGTTTGGGAAAGACTACTAACTTCTACAGATTTCTTAAAGGGAGAGAGAGAGACTCACACTTGCTAATGTGATGAATTGATATACATTCAATCTAGTATGCAGGAAAATTATCTGTATTGGTTCAATTCCAATCACAATTGCAAACTCAACGAGCTAGATTAAATCTATTCTGGATGCTGGTGTACTTCAGTTACTTAAAACTGCAACTTGCAGGAAAAAATATTAGTATCTCATAAACAGAAGCTTCTCCTGGGACTTTCTAATTCTTCATTCTGCATATCCAAAGGCTGTAGATAGGGTGGCCAGATATGCAAATTTTAGAGGACACTTATGAGAAATACAGGTTGAGGTTGCAGGGCTGCTCTGGAGTGCAGCCCTGCAATCTGTATTTCTCATAAGCAGGGTTCCTAGTTTTCTGTGACAAAGACATTGAAATTCTCTGATAAAAAAAACAAATTCTATGATTAACCCTAGCAAGTTGGACATGCCCACTTACTAATCCAGTGTTGGGGTCAAACAGACCCCAATTAAACCATATTTTTTTTAGAAAAACATACAAACGGGTTAATTTGAAAAGGACAACAGCTGTCTAGAAAAATATTTACATTGTATCAAGATTTTGTGGGAGGAGGAAAGGAATAGGAATAACACAAAAGGCAGCAGAGGTTAGTAATACCCTACAATGGCCACAATATTAACACTACCACTACACAGGAATAGCAGCTGAGTTTTCAACTGGGGTGCCAAGTGTTTACCAAGAAATTAGTGATTCTATCTAATTATCTTTGTATTCCTCTGAAATGGCTCCATGAAGTCTGATATCTGCCTTTAGATAGCAACCGTACTGGGAAAAGGTCAATTTAATATTAATGTTGACACTTGCTGACAAAAGGGTCACTTAGGGTGATTTCAGAAGTGACGCGTTCCAATTCACCACAGTGAATCCTACCCTGGTGTGAACGGATTCACCGCGGGCTGTGGTGATACGTGCGGCCCCAACAGAAGTGACAGGATCGTGACCACCGCCCGGAGGCAATCAGAGAGAACATGGGCCGGGGGAACACAACAGACATGCAGTGGAGACGTGGACC
>QEPC01001524.1:1847261-1858501 GCA_003113815.1 Sphenodon punctatus
TGTCCCCCCTGGAGTGTGGGAGCAGTGTGTGGAGACAGACTGGGTTCCTGTGGCTCAGGCCCCTACTCCTCATCGAGCGCCCTATGATGATAGGGGCCTAAGTTCCAGGTGCGCAAGCCCAAGGAACGGCCCACACACTATCCTGACGGGCTTGTATTCCCAGATAGACCCCTGCCTGAGTAGGTGCCTGAGCGTGTGTGTGGAGATACTCGATAGGTGGGAGGGTGGGGGGTTAGGCCCCTCCCGGGTCACCCGGTTCAACGCCCCTTTCCCCTGCCCCACTGACATTACCGGACTGGGAGTAAGCAGCAAGATGTATGAAGGCTGGGAACCGTTTCTGTTCCTTGCTGCCCTCAATTCTCACCCCTCCCAGAGAGACAACCCCAGCACTTGCCGTGCCCTGCTACTGTGCTAGGTGTCGCCTCCCCATCTCTTAAGGAGGTGACTCCTACATCCACTAATTTAACTATATAATGAACATCACAACAGTAATGGACCTCCACAAGAGTGTGACAGACTTAACAACAGAACAATTCAAACACCTCAATAAATAACACCACCACCCTGAAAACTATACATGCCAATTTGTTCAAATTAATCAACACTATGAGGAAGGCGAAAACCAAAGATCCCTGGCCAGTTTGGGGTCCTTGTAAAAATTCCTTCCTGGCCCCGACAGCGACCGGCATGTGGCCAAAGTGAAGAAAGGTTGGTGCTACATTGAGCAGCTTCTGCTGCAAATGGCACTGGAGCTGGTCTGACATTCAATCAAATTCCCCCGGAAGTCCTGCATCACGAGACTTCCTTTCACGCTCCACTGCCCTTTTCCCACCGGTGGGCAGCTGCTGCAGCTCAGAGCAGTTCCAGGTGGGGAATTTGTCAGTGCGTTAACCCAAACCTTGCTCCATTTGGAGCGAGAGAAGCATGACAATTGGCCTGCTCGTGGACATCTTTTGGCAGGCGAAGGGCTGTTTAGAGAGCTGCGGTCACAGTTGTGAAAGTTCTCCTCCCCTCCCAGGTGCCATCGGAAAGCAGCCTTAGTTGTAACTTGACCCATCAGTCCTGCACATACAAACACATGTTTACACAGAACCTCTCACACAGACATCCTTTTTTCCAAGCTCAGCCCCAAAGTTAGTCAGTGGGCCATTACACATTTTCATAGGCACAAACAAATTAGGGGTGGCATGAAGCGAACCGATCTTTCTCCATCAAATGTTAGAGGGTATGCATAAGAACTGCCATACTGGGTCAGACTAATGGTCTATCTAGTCCAGAATCCCTCCTCCCACAACGGTACAGTTTAGCTGTTTCAGAGGAAGCAGACGACAGATCATCAATGGAATGATCCATTTCCTGTCATTTCCTCTCAGCTCTTAGCAGACAGGTATTATCCCCTGACCAACTTGACTCACAGCGGTTTATACATTTAACCAAATCATCTGCTTTTTTTTGCTGCAGTTATGTTATTGGCTGTCACAACATCAGAATGCATGCTGCCTAGAAAAAGGATTTTGATTGTTCAGCTGAACTACTATTCCTGCTGAAATCAGTGTGTCCTTTTTTGTTGTTGTTGTTGTTGTTGTTGTTGTTGACATTATTGTGCTGAAACAAACCAAGATCATAGCTAGGGCTCTAAAAGAACTCTACAGCTCCAACCAATATAGTAGTAATTAAACGATGCAAATAGGTCTGAAATTAATTCAGGTCACTCTCAAACGTTACCTATGAGGCAGGGAAACTTTCATGATGTCAATCGCGGCTCTATTTTCACAGGAATTAGCACATGTAGGAATGTGCTAGTCCGCTTTTATCCTGCAAGAAAACCTGTGTATGACTGGGTCCCTCAATCTAGCTTTTACAACGATGGGTGTTCTTGTGGAATAAAAACGGATTCACGCATTCCTATGTGCACTAATTCCCAAGAGAATCGAGCCATGATTGCCATCATGGAAGTTTCCCTGCCTCCCAGGTAATATGTGAAAGTGGCCCTAGACTTTTTCAGTTTGTGAATTCAGTTTTGAAGATGTCTTGAGGAAGATTATTTGGGTACAGAATATGAATTTATCCACAGAAAACTGGCATATTCTGAAATTGGTAAAAAAAAAATACATGCCACTTTAATCATCCTTTTTTTTATTAATTACTGATGCAGCAGCCAGATAGTTTGAAAAATTTAAAACATAAGCTCCTGGGTAGTTCTCCTTAAGTCAGTGTGTGTACTCACGTGCTTAGCATTAGATATCCATGGGGTGTTTTCAGACGTGACGGGGTGGCTTCGCCCCGTCCCGAAAACAACCCAGAGATTCCCCACCGGGATCACTCAGGCATGGCAAACAGACATGCTGGGGATCCCGGTGGGGAATCAGGGAGGGGGCGGGGCTGTGTGGCGCAACGTGCGGCCGCATGGCCCCGCCCCCTCCATGCTGCCTCGCCACCCGCCCTCTGGGGAGATGGGCGGGCGGCGAGGCCAATGCCGCCGCAGCGTCACCCGAGTTCACCACGGCCCGGAATCCCGCTGGGGATTCCGGTCCGTGATAGCTGACCAGACGTTACTTTTTTTTTATGCCCGCCTGGAATCACTTTCACCACGCTTCAGCCAATTTTGGCGCCGGTAGCCCGGGAAATTGAAATTGACCCCATGTGGGTATTCAGTGTGGCAAACATCTGGCGGCCGCCGAACAGACGTGCAGGGCACAGTGACCACAGGTGGGTATTCAGCGTGGTTCACTGTGATCTCGTCACGTCTGAAAACACCCTTTGTGGCTGCACAGGAGAACGCCTTAATGCAAAATGTGGATTTGCCACATTCTCTATCTTTCTAAGAGTTTTTAATGATATGCCCATGACAATGCTGACTATGCAGATTCAAGCCTTTTTTCCACTGGCCTTTGGCAGTCTTCCTCTCCAGACTTTTCTTTCAATAGATTAAAAATATGATTGTTGCTAACCAATGTGATCTCGTGATCTGAACATTTCTCCCATTTAAACAGTTAATGGGCTTTCTGGCAGCAAAATAAGAGTATAAAATGGATGCTGATTAAAACTCAGAGTTGAGTAATTTGATTGTTATTGCTGTATAATGACAGCAAGGAATATTTTGCATTGACTCTGTTTCAGTGGTAATAATTAATCTGCAGTGAAGTAAAAAGCCTGGGTAGCTTGTAGCTTGGGCTGCTAATGATAAAGTTGATACTCTTACAATTAGAAATAATTAAAGGAAAACGGCATATTTTACGCCTGCCTATAGCTGCAATTTTGAATGCCAGTGCATTTTAGACCTCTCTTAATAGGTGTGAAAGACCTGGATATCTTCATTTATTCATTAGCTCCACATTATATGCTATAGTACAGTAACATCTATTGTGTAATTACACGGTTCATTAATAAAACATGACTGAACTTTCGCTGGACTTAACTTCCTTTAACTTCATGAAAAAAGAATATGCTTCTTTGAGTCATTTCAAAGCATTTAATGTCTAATCGGTGCCAAGCTTCCGAAAGGAATTTCATCTATTTTAGAGGAGAGCGAGCGAGAGCCTGAACAAGCTTGATACTTCATAGTGCAAAGATCAGACTTGAGTACTCTGGACACGTCAAAACTTCCCTTTTCATTCTTTTACAGAATGAGTGCAGGGAACTATTTTTGATTTATTGGAAAAAAAATTTTTTAAATCACTATACATAAGTATTCAATCATGGTAAAATTAGAACTGGAGTACCTTAAAAAGTGAAACTCACAGACATTGTTCTGCCTTTGCACTTGCAACAGATTGAATTTTTTTTAAAAAATAATAATATTATTATGGCAACTAGTTAAAGCATGAGGTATGACTGGGAGTTACACAGCAGCCTTTCAGGAAACATGGGTGAGAAACATGGTCAGAGATGAGATTAGATAGGAGTGCTGAAAATCTTCCAGAGCCCTAGCGCTTCATACATTACCAATCTATGCACTGCAGCTTTCAGTGCTCCGGAATTAAAATTACAAATTATTTACTAAGCATACCAAATAGTCAATAGCATTCCCAATTAAAGTGGGATGACTGTGTGTAGCCTTTTTATAATTTAGAGTTCTGTTCTCTGCTTTGGCAGAACTGCAAAATAGCTTATTTTAATTCACAGGGCCTCTTCCCCCCTGGCATTTGTATATCATGCTATTTTAGCAAACACTACTGCCATCTCCTGATATTCCGTTGTATAGAGCAAAAAGGCTTTCTTCTCTTTTGATTTTCTAGAAACTGTGTTGACTCTGAAGTCTGTAGAGGATTTTGAAATACAACTCATACCCCAACCGTAATCGATGGTTTGGTTAACATTTCACCTTTTTGAAAAAGGCCTGACTATTTGCTAGGAAACATTCGGGGGTGGGCCTGGAGCAGGCCCAACACTTTGCTCCTGCCCATTATGAACACTTTCTAGTAGCACTCAGCTTGCTTGTCAGGATCCTGCCAGGAAGGAGTGGGCAGCGCCTGGGTGAAGTGCTGGTCTTGCCCCCTCTTAATAATTTTTCCTGGCAGGGTTGCTGCCACTCCAGAGGGGTTGTTCACTGGGAGCCATGGCAGCTCCATCACCTTTGCAGGGCAAGGCCAGGCTTGGCCAGGAGCCCCCTAGGGAGGGCCATCACTGAGGAAGACCCCACGCCTTTACCCTAAATAGGACCCGAGGCCAGGCCCACCGCAGCCTTGCTACACCAATGCTTTTTCCAGTGCCCGCCCTGCCCTGCCTGTTACCCCTAAAGTCTCAAGGATAACCCGGAGAAATCAAGACTTCACCTAGGACCCTATTTATTCTAAACAGTTCAAGGATTAGTTCAAGTATAAACATATAAAAGACTGTTTTCATGTCTGGCTATTATTTGTGTCTTTATCTTTCATAAGGCTGATATTTACTGAAGGGACTTCAGATGCAAAACAAGGACTATCGATTTTGGCATCTAAAAACAGACAAACAGGAGAACCCCTACGAAATAGAATAAATGGACACAAATCTGACATCAAAGAAGGTGACACTCAAAAACCAGTGGGTGAACGCTTCATCAGTCGTCCTGGACACAGCATCTCTGACCTGAGGGTTCGTGTACTTCAACAAAGACCACTAAAAGGACGACTTGAACGTGAAACCACTGAAATAGAATTCATTACCAAATTTGACTCTGTTTCTTTGGGTTTGAATCGAGATCTGGGTTTCCTGTCACATTACATAAAATAATTGTACTTTTAGACAGCTGTTTTACCCTTTGTAACTTTTTGTATTTTCCAGCCTATGTTTTCCATCCAGTTCTCCTAACGTATGGGACATCCCTTCACATATGGGTTGGAAGGTGATTGGATCTGATCAAGTTCTCCCTGTCTTTTTAGATCTGACACCCACCTACATTCCTCCACATCTCCTTATGAATGGCATATCTCCTAATGAATGGGCCATTACCACTTATCTGTATGTTGGGAGAGGTTTCTATCTGATCAAGTGGCCTTGTCTTTCAGTGTAAAACATTTCCTCTCTATAACTAATCTCATCACTTGTAACCATATATATAGTAAGACCAACTGCCTATTCAATCCATGCATCTGAGGAAGTGAGCTTGGGTTGACGAAAGCTCATGCACTAATATATTTGCTAGTCTTTAAAGTGCCACTGAACTCTCTGTTCTTGTTAAAAACAGAGTGTTTTCTCCCCTGACATAAAAGCTACAGGTTTTATGATATGCACCCATAAAACAAATGTGAGGATAGGTGAGTTAGATAGGGACATTCCATTATATGAGAGGCAGTGTACAGCTGGGCCATCCACCCAGGTTCAACTCAGGTAGGTGCTTTAAATTTGGGAAGTAGAATATTTCTACTACTGCACTACTACAACCAAAATCCCAATGATATCTGGGATATCTTCACTGAATTCTTGGAGAGAGAGAAGAAAATCACTGTGCATGTGCAAAATGACCACCACCCTTAATCAAAATGCCAGAGGTAGCATCACCACCATTTTAGTTAAGGGCAGTGGCCATTTTGCGTATGTGCAGCCCACTTCCCTTAACCAAAATGGCAATGATGCTATTGCTGCCTTTTTGACTAAGGGTGGTAGCCATTTTCCCCATGCACAAAACCGCCCAGCGGTCATTTAATAAATAAAATAATAATAATAATAATAATAATAATAAGGTTTCTTGTCGAGAACTCGCACTGGGACATCTTGGTCCCAGTGCTTGACATAGCAAGGAATGCTCACAAGCAGCATTTTAGCTGTTCATTTCACGCTTACTATTAGTAGGATGAGGTCTGCAAATATTAGAAATGAATAAAACCTATTAGCTTATTGCATGTCAGCATATGTTCCTTGCAATAGAGCCAAAGAACTCAAAGCATTTTAAAGTGAGGAGCATTAGCTGGCAATTAACTTTAATGCTTTTGGTCATGATAAGGTTACACACCCAGACTGGGGAAATCTATGATGTCTCTGAATTAATCAAGTAAACAAAAATATTCTTGCTGATCTTCATTTTAGTTTGGAGTCAAGGAAATTTAGACCACATCATCACAAAGAAGCAACATATATCTCAGTTAGTTTTAAATATTGCCTGGGATGTGGACTTGAGACAGGATTGTTCACGATTTAAATTATACTTACTGGACCAACAACATCCCCTTCAAAGTCAAACATGTTATCCATTTCGGCTATTTAGTAGTGTGCACCTACATATACCACAAATCCTCTATGTAAACAGAAGTGAGACCATTGACTGAGACCTTATGCCGATTTACTCCACTGAAGAATTGAACCTGTATCTGTTAATAGTTTTATCCTTAATAAATATGTTTAATGTATAATACATTCTCATTAACTCTAAACTAAATAAACACTTGGGAACTTTCACTGAAGCATGGTACCTAGTATCTTAATAGCTTGGTGGTCTAGAGGGATATTGATGCATTCACTCACATTTCCCCCCAGGAAGTAGGTGTCACAGAAACACTGGCAGCATGCCAAGATAGCACCAGCCATCTGGAGGTTTTTAAGTTTAATTCTGTTTGTGATTACTTCTTCTCTTTGTTTAAATAGAATGTTTTATGCGCTGAGGAATTAGGCTACCTTCGTGGACACCTTCTTCAGGTTTTAAAAAATTTAATTACCTAGCATCCCATCAAAGCAGTTTGCCACGATTACGGATATTTGCAAATGGCCTGGGGGCAGTGGCAAAGTTTGGACTCAGAATGCACCCAATTCAAAAGCTTGCAATAAAATAAAGCCACTTAGAAGCCACCTTTCCACTTCTGAAAACTTTTAAATAAATTCCTTGCACTAAACTTCTCCAGCCCAATATCTTGGCACAAACCCATACATTTCCACTTCACTGCTGGCTGATATCCACGCTGAGGGGTTTCTATTAACACAACCTATTGTCCCTGGTACTTCAGAAGGCTGCTTTCAGTTTCCTCCTGGAAGGGTTAGGTTCAGTTTAGCCCGTTTCACCTCTAGATTAACAACCTGTTAACAACCACTTCATTTTATCCTCAGCTCCATGCAAGTTTTCCTGAACTTGACAAAGGACAATGGCTGGGAATCTTTGCTTTGTACCAGTCTATATGAGGTTTTCAAGGAGGATGATCCATGTAGACTTCAGTGGAGCTCTTTACAATAAAGGGGGCTTATCCAGTGGTTCATATTGCAGAGCTGGGGGCCTAATTATTCTCTTAGTGCAGCGTAATGTGTGATTTCAGTTATGTTTTGCATTTCATTGGCTAGGTATTAAAGCACTACCAGTGGTATGATCTCTGCTAAGTAGAACAGATAAATAATTTTGGATAGAAATAGGATTTGCCTATATTATATACTTGCTATATCTGGGCAAGTAATATCCAGTTTTGATTGTTACATCCTTAAGCTCATTTCAAACTAAATGCCTTTCTCTCTTTTCCAAGAGATATTAAGAGTGATTTCAATCAAATTAGGGAAAAGGCTATGTTTGACTTCATTAATATTGGATTTCTTCGTCTTATCCTGACTTGATGCTAATCCTCTAGTTCAAACCTACACAATTAATAAAGCATTAACTTGCCTTTGAGTGATAATTTTATAGTTAATATTCCATCTTTTACTCAGTACAAAAAAAACACCTTAAAGTATTATTTATATGAATTCTATGGACATTACTCACCAGAGTGCTTTTCCCTTTCTTTCCAACCATCAGGTTTATTTGTGTGGTTAATTAGTCAACCAATAGATTTTCATAATTTCAGACGGGCTCTTGTAATCATACGTTAAACCATAAAGGACGTGTTTTTTTTCTCACAATAGACTGGAAGATTTACAGCACCATGACATTCTTAGCTATCAAACATCTATATGTTTGATAGCTCAGATATTTGGAGAAATGTTGCAACATTAATAAGGTCATCATTTTAAAATTGAAAGTTTTGCAAATAACTTCTGTCTATATTCTTTGGAGACTCTAATGTTATCAGGGGAAAAAAGCATTAGTGACTGCTACACTCATGCTTATTTTTGAGTACATTCTGTTTAACTTTTTTACAACAAGCAAAATTGATTTAAAATTTTAATTTTGGGTACTTTCAGACATTATGGCCATTTTTACATGGACGGGGGTGGGTGGGGGTATGGGTGTGCTCGCACAGTGGGTGGGTGTCCTTTCACATCTTCGCCCACCTCCACTCACCTCCATGCATGGAGCCTCTCCGTCTTTCCAGATGACTCCATGCATGCAGATGGGTGTGCATCGGGAATATGTATGCACGCACACCCACTGCCTGTAGTGTTCACATGGGTGAACACCCAGTGCACACCCATCCCCCCCACTCACTGCTGGCCCATTACATGGATGACTCCTCACCACACACCCGCCCGAACACCCAGTGGTGGGTTGGGTGTCCATGTAAAAATGGTCTATGATTTCCAGTGGTAAAACCTAAGAAAACAACAGATGGTGGCACATAATAATTTGGCACAAATTATTGACATCTGAACGCTTCTACCATGTGATAAATCCATGGTAAAGTCTTGGTGATCTGCGGGGAAAGTATCCTAGATAGTGGTGTTATTAACTGTGGCACGTTTCCAGAAATCACCAAGGATTTACCACACAGAAGAAGGGTTCACAAATAAATCCCTGGCAAATTAACCAAATGCTGCTTTCCACAGAATAATTTACCACTCGTAAACTGTGACAACTGAAAGGACCAGTGATTAGCGGAACATATGGGCATGGGGTAGAGCTGAACCCATTAAACATGAGATAATGGATAACGGTTGGATTTGCAATCATTGATCTGCTCCGACAAAGATCGGTTACTGTGGCAGGTGTCCAGGGTGAGCCTTGGCAAAGTTAGGGCCCAACGAGCTACTCACTCTGGGGAGTTCAGCTCACAGTCAATTCCATATACTCATACAGTCTTTATATTATTCAGTCTCTACAGCCAGGCACCAGCCTCTGGCTTGAACTCACTTATACAATCTCTCCGAGCCAGGCATCTTCCTCTGCAAACCAGTTGCAACACCCTCTGAGCTTTCACAGTCCTTAGCCCCAGCCAGGCACCACCCTCTGGCTGTCAAAGCCCAGAGACATAGCTCACCTCCTGCTTCTGACTCTGTCCGTGTCTCCCGCTGCTAAACGCTGACTCGGCTTTTATAATCTCTCTGGGCTGGCTCAGCCACCCCCCTTGTACACAGCTGTCTTGTTTCCATGCTGTCCACAGTCACTGGCAGCACCTGCAGCCCTGCCAGCCTAGTCACCCGTTCAGCACTAGCTGCCTTTTAAAGGGCCCACAGGGACTCTGTTCTCTTACAGTTACCAAGTGGGATCCATTTATTGCTCAACGGTTCAATCAATTTACCACATTATTGTATGGCCACTTGGTGCTGTAGGGTTCTGTTTTTCCATCCAGTCTGTGGTGACCAGGTAGTTCCATTTGTCCTTCATTATTTTGCCATTTATCCCCCAGTCCCTGGTTTCAAGGCTAACTCAGCTTCTCTCTTTGGATACTTGGGTTCAGATCTGCTAGATGCAACTTTTCTATTGGCTCAGAAGTAAGTTGGAAATGACAAAATGCATTTTAAAAAGGTAAATCAGTTATACAGTGACAGTAGAATGGTATTTATTGGTATTTAATGTTTTGGTTAATTGATGAATTATTGTGGTTACCAATCAGTTAACTGATTAGATATCTGGAATTTCATTATTAACTGCAGTTACAGAATTAACTATCCATTTCCAATGTAATGTGAACCCTCTGATGTGCCTGTGGTAGACCTTTTGCTCTGACAAGTGTTTTGCTTCAGAATTTTATTTATTTGCTGCTTTGTTATGCTCAAGAAAAAGAGAACGTGACAAACCCAACGCTGGGCTTCATCACCACAGGAAGTAGTTTCAGCGGTATCAAAGAGGACATGCATTGCTTTCCCCCAATAGACAAATCCTAAAAACTATTTGACTGCTTCAGTAAAAGCTGTAGAGAGTCACTGACAGGATTCTTATACGACTTTGTCCAACAGGCTTAAAATAGAGTTCTACAACCTACCCCACAATTTTCTACTTCTTGCCAAACATACCTTCCCTTTAAAACAGGACGCTTATGAAAAGTCGGGAACCCACTTGCATCCACTTCCCCTGACTTCCCGCTGAGCAGCAGAGCACTGTGCCATGACTTTAGGTGCCTTGCCATTGCCGTCCCCAGGTTGCTGAGCATATGCCCACGCTTTACCACCTTTTTGCAAACAGTGCACTGCACCTCTCTGGGATTATCTACCTGCACCTGCTTAAAATGATCCCAGACTGAGGATTTTTCCACGCTCACTCCTTCTGGCCCACCCCGGGTGAGGCACTGCTGCCAGCGCTGCTGGAAGGGGGAGGACTTGGTGGCACGGCGACACAGCTCTGGGAGGAGGCTCAGCCATCACCCCAGCTGCAGACATCTCCTCAGTGGCACTAGGGCCTGCCTCTGTCCCCGATCATGATGATGTCCCATGAAGGGGAGTACTGGGACCCTGAGGCTAGACTGCCCATGCCCGCCATGCTGCTGGCACTCTCTCTGTGCCCCCCTCTATAGCTGCTAGTGCTGCTGCTCCTCCTCCTCTCCCTACTGACATTGGCCAGGAATCAGGCCCTGCCTCTAGCAGCTGGGGTGGGATCCACCACCTCTGGACTACTGGGGATCGCCTCGACAGTGGGGGACATTGGTGACCCTGTAGGAACATCGCAAGCAGCCCCAGCACCTGCTTCAGCACCA
>QEPC01001524.1:1880771-1926926 GCA_003113815.1 Sphenodon punctatus
GCTGGGGATTCCGGTCCATGATCGCCGGCCAGACGTTACTTTTTATTGCTTCCCACCGGGAATCACTTTGACCACGCTTTCGGAGCTCGGCCCGCGGGGGCCCGGGAAGCATGGTTGAAATTAATCCCATGTGGGAATCAGCCGTGGTGAACATCTGGTGGCCACCAAACAGACGTTCAGGGCGCTTTGGCCCCGCAGCGAAATTGACCGTGGTTCACTGTGGTTGACTGTGATCTCGTAATGTCTGAAAATATCCAGTGTTGCCCAATGAGAAGGGTTACGCTCAGAATTGTGTACCAATGTGTAGAAAGTAGAGGAGGCTAGCCAAGCAAGTGGAATCATCTGAAGGGAATAAATCCCATACCTGGACAGAGTGCATTGCCAGTGCCGTCTGGAACTCTGCTCTGAGAGTAGAAAATGCAGATCTTTGAACAGAGTGTACAAGTTTATTACCCCCAAACCCGTGACATATAGCTTCTTAAAAAATAAGGAATAATTTAAATATAATTTTGACCTTTTCTGCAGAAAGTTTCTTTTATGAAAGAGAAAAATTCCCAGAAGAAAAATTCCAGCGTGCAGTGGGATAGATTTATTTTACTTTCAATACTCTTTGTGACACTTATCCAGAACAACTGTATATTCGAAGCATCCTAGCACATATGTAAGAAAGCTTTTTTGCATATAGTCTCTCACATATATGTTATGGATCCCATCAGAAGATAAAAATGCTCTATGCATTCTTGGGTGAAAACAGACATGACACTAACCACCCTTTTACCATCTTTGGTGGTATTGGTGCCCTATGCAGCCCTGCAACATGCATAAATAACCACCAAGGGTGGTTAAAAGGTGGTTAGCGTCATGCCTGTTTACACCCTTTGTTAGTTTGTATGGGGCCAAGAGAATTTGAAGCAAAATAAAGATAGCTAGTCAGCTTTTTGATTTTATCTGCTGTAAATTCCTTTCTTAGGTCTCTCCCCCAATTTATAGACCGATGTCCTCATTAGGTCTCTCTCACCTTCCTGTATAACATAGGCCCTTTTCACGCGGGCGCCCTTGCACACGTGTGTGTGGGGGGGTGTGCCTATGTGAACGCCACAGCAGGTGCGGGGGTGGGATGGGTGGGTGCCCGTGGGAACACCACGGGTGGTGGGTGGTGGTCCCACACTCCACCCATTACCCACACATGGGGCAACATGCACCAATGCCCGATGCTTCATGCGTGGAGATGGGTGGAGATGGGTGTGGGGGTCTGTGGGAACGCACCCCACGCACCATCCACCAACTGCGCTGCCCCCTTATCCCACCCACCCACCATGGCCCATGTGAAAAGGGCCATAATTTCAGATATAGTCTACTAGTAAACTCTTTATAGGAGATACCTGAAATAATGTGTTTTCAATGTCAGAAAGCTTCCTATGAAGAACTACCTTGCTATGGTGAGATGCTGCAAAGCTTTTTAACTGAAAATATTGTAAGATACAACATTCTCTGCCTAAATGTGTACCCATGTTCTTCAGCTATATTTAAAAAAAAAAATGAAACAATTGTCCCATTGTAGCCATTCTCTTTCTTATGAGATTTGCGATTAAATCAGGCGCTAAATTGGCCTCTGATGACCAGTATTAACCAGAGGGGGGAGGAAACTGAACTACAGAGAGATGTCGATTTTAATTTTTTAATGCCACATTGGGATAGTGTTACCATTGATGTTGCTCAAAAATGGTATCATCAACTTTAATGTCTTCTAGACTAGTCCTCTTCTTCTTCAGACATATCAGCAAGTCCTCTTCCATTGAAACCCAAGAAATTTCCACACGTTTCTTCCTGTACCCAAATGGCTACTGACCTTGAGGATGCAACCCAGTGATATTTCTTGCAGTGAAAGACACCCAGGTCAACCTCTTCCTCCTTTTTCAGCATTATTTTTCTTGCTATATGTGTGTGTGTGTGGGGGGGAGTTGTTTGTTTTTTAAAGTAAAAATCAATTGCAATACAAATGGACATTAATCAGTTCAAACGTTTAAAAAAATTATTGGGGCCCTTAATTGGAAGCGTCTGCATAATACATTTTCGGAAGACAGAATTTTGAAGCATAAGGACTCTACACAGACTTATTTCTTAAATACATCATTTTTAAAATAAAAAAATACCTAGAAAATAGCTCAGTGTTCAGGTGGGCGGGAAAGTTTCCTTTGTGGCTCATCCAAAAGATTTTCTTTAATAGTTACAAAATGAGTTAGAAAAGAAAGCCAGTCTTCCTAATAATTTCCTTGCTTGGTTTTGCTCTGTTACTCCCGAAGCTGGCTTCTCATGACTGCGTTCTCTCCAGTTTTATAAACAGAGTAATTCCTTGAAGTATTTGCAGTAATTAACTTTAGCCTGAGTGCAGCTGTGCAAGTTCCGCATTGTCTCTACCTTGGGATAACCTTGAAGCTATTTTTAAGTAGCTCTGATTTAGCCCTCAAAAATCTGGATCCCTCTTCTTAATCAAGTTCAAAAGCCACTGCCATCTTCCATTCAATATATATTTTTAAAAACCACACCAAAAAAATACCCCACAAACCCTGCAATGAGAAAAATAGCCTCTAAGCTCTCAGCATCTTGAGAGTTGACAAAAAACACAACAAGCATTTTAGCACATCTGAAACCCCATTGAAATAGGGGGAAAAAATGCAAATCACAGTGTATACATGTTATTTTCAAATGAAAAAAGATATTGAGCCTAAATCCACTCCTATGAGGTGACGGCCACATGAGATGCTGGTGATGGAGCAAATCATTACTAAATCAAGACAGCAGGGTGCCCCATATTAAACCCCTTGCCATTCAGATGAAACATGGATTAAAAACTTATGAGAACCCACCACTGCGGCTGCGTGTCTGGAGGTGGGATGGCCACTCCCAGTTGGGTCAGAGCAGGGGACAGAACCAAATATTTCCCTGGCTTGACCTGGCCAGGGAGGGGGAAAGGGGAGCGACCTGTGGCTGACTGGTTCCACCCCAGCGCTGCAGCTGGCACCCCACCATGATGGGCAGTCATGGCTGACAATAACAGGCACCCATGGCTGGCTGTCATGGCAACCCCCCACGCTGGGCCAGGCAGGCTCAGAAGCATACGTGCCTGCCTGGTTTTATTGTAGAGTTAGCTTTCTGTTGAATAACACATAGCAGAAGTTTCTTCAATACTAGGGATGGGCGAACAGAACCAAGGTCGGAAATTCGGTTCGGTTCGAAAATCGAGTTCGGTTCGGTCGAACGAACTATTCAAGTTCAGTCCGAACTCCGAACTTCCGAACAGAGTTCGGAAATTCAAACCCATTGAACTAAATAGAATATTATCTTATAGGGATGGACGAACAAAACCAAGTTTGGAAATTTGGTTTGGTTCAGTTAGAAAATCGAGTTTGGTTCGGAAGTTCGGTTCGGTCGACCGAACTGGTCGAGTTCGGTGCGAACTCCGAAGTTCCGAACCGCATTCACCCATCCCTATTCAAAACAGAACTTTACTAAGAACTCAGAAGACATGCTTCCATACTGTACAGACTGCACGGGACAAGATGGAGGACAGAGAGAGGAGAAGAGAGGAGACAAAGGGAGAGAGAAAAAACTGTTTCATCCCCTGACCCTCCCCCTACTGGACAAGCCCCATATTAAGCTTGCAGGGCTTGCAATGGGCTTTTACTTGTGACGGTTGCACAATCCAACAGGTTTACCCCACTCTAGACCGCCTGGGTGGCTCTCAGGGCCAGATTATGTTCGTTACAGGCCCTTACTTCTGACCCAGCCACCAACCCTACCGAGGTTTGAACTGGGCTCACATCTGGCGGGCCCGGAATGGATGTGTAGGGTTCGGCGCAGGCCCAGGCAGGCCAGAGCTGGTGAACCAGCCCAGTGTCGACTGGTTAACACCCATGTTCCTCACTATTAAGGAAGGGTCCCACAAGTCAAGTGCCACTCCCTCCTCCCAACACTCACAGTAGCACTATACTTCTGGCCAGGCTCAGTGCTTCTGGGAGGAGGGTTAGCTATACAAGGCAATAAATAAAGACCTTTGAAATACCAGAGCAAGAGACAGACAAATAAATATTGACTTCAGTGAGAGTTCTGTGAAGGGAGAATACACAGATCCCGGCCTAGCAGACATACTATGTGAAAAAGAATCCAATAAAGCCAAAGGTAGCTGTGCAGATTCTTCTGCTGGTGAGAAAGGAACTCTTTGTTCAATACTGTTTAAACCTGAGTTCCTAATGAATTAATTACTATAAGAATTCTTAATTAAGATAACAAGTATGCACACCAGCATAGAAAAGGGGCTGTATTAAAGTTAAACCACAGCTCAGGGTGAATGCGTCATGAGGTCTAGACACATCATGGTTGATTTCAGATGTTACGCGGTCCCGATTCACCACAGTAGATTCCCGGCGGGGGTGAACTGAACAACCACCCCCCATGGTCAAAAAAAGCCCCGAACAGATGTGATGGGACCGGGACCATGCAGGGCCACGGCCCAGGGCAGCGCAACAGACGTTACGCCGATCCCGGACTGGGCTGTGGTCAAAGCACCCAGAAGGCGCCGGGGTGGCTCTTCCCGACTGCTGCTGTGTGCCCTTTAAATCTCCCTTCCTGGCCTGTGTTGTTGCTGGTTGCCTGGCAGCGACGCTGTGTGCTTTGTCCCCGGCTGGGAATCATTTCCGTTGATTCCGGCAAGTGGTTGCTGGCCAGACGTTACTTTTTGTTGTTTACCACTGGGAATCTCTTTGACCACGCTTTCGGAGATGGTCTGGTGGGGCGCTCCGGCAGCGTGGTTGATTTTGACCTCATGTGGGTATTGACCATGGTGAACATCTGGTGGCTGCCGAACAGACGTTCAGGGTGCTTTGGCCCTGCTGCGGGATTGACCGTGGTTCACTGTGGTTGAGCATGATCTCGTAACGTCTGAAAATACCCGATGTTGGACTCGTACACATGGGAGAGTACAGCAGAGTAAGGCTGGGGCTTAAGTATCTTTTTGACCACTTGAGGAGGTATGCTCTACAGCAAGTACAATCTTTCCCTCTAAGACCTACTTTGCTCCAAAGATGGCCCCTTGGTTATACTACATTGCAATGTTACCTAGAAAGATCCAAAATATATGGGCAAAGGAATAGCAACAAAGCTCTCAACTGTCACTTCCCTTCTCAGGGTTGAATGAATGCATGAGCAGTGCAAAACTTGCAATTGTATCTAGTGCCCTTGACTGCTTTTCTCCTCTCACTGCTTTCTCCTCTGCAGTTGCTGCTGCTTACTGGCCCGGAGGGCTTGACCTCTGAAATCCTATTACAAAAGGAGGAACATAAAGTGATTTGTAAATCAGGTCTTTATTTTACATGGCATAGCAATATTTATAGAGACAAAAAGGTTTAAATATACGAGCGAGAGTGTACTTACATCAGAAGCAGGAACATTTCGGGATGTTCTCCCCAATTAACATTTGCACTAAAAGACCACTTTGCCACTACTCCTGCAGTGAACAGGGGTGCAAGCAGGCCTGACAACTCTGCCACTTTGGGTGACTGACAACTCTCAGGGAAGATTTACCTTCCTACAGATTTTTCCTGCTAGTTTATCACCATTGCAATGAGAGGCAGGGGACAGGCTCCATCTTTTAGCCCACAGCCACATGGTTGGCTGGGGCCAGGAGTACATAGGTCTGCGTAGACATCTTCAGTAATTTGGAGAGGAAGACCCGAGTATTCAACCTGAGCCTCCACTGCCCCTTGGTTCTACTACATTGGAAAGCAGAGTTTGCTGTCCCTCTTATCTTTGCCTCCCTAAGTCAGAAGTAGGGTTGCCATGCCTCTGATTTAATCCTGGCAGCTTATGAAAAATACAAGGTGCAGGGCTGCACTGGTTCCAATGCAACCCTGCACCATATATTTTTTTAAGCTGCCAGGATTAAAGGGGAGATATGTGGCAACCCAAGCCAGAAGTAGAGAATCGCTGCCCCCCAGCCCACCTCGGGACCACAGGCACACTGGGACCAACAGGGCTGAGAGGTCAGGGTTGCTGGGGTGGGGTGCACTGAGACAAAGTGGCAAGGCTTATTTAACTTGGGGAGAGGCATACTGGGATGCAAGGGACAGGGCCTGGCAAGCATGTCAGAGTAGGGGTGGGAATTCCGGTTCTCCCGAGAACCGATATTGCCGGTATTTGGGTGTACCAGCTTAATCTGATAGATCTGATATTTACCTGTACCGGCATACCGGACTTTTAACATTGACCACTTTACCGGATTTTTTACATTGTGGGCGGCCATTGAAGTCAATAGCCACAATGTAAAAAATCGGGTAACATGGCCAATGTTAAAAATCTGGTATGCCGATACCGGTAAATCCGGTACCAGGAAGATCCGATACTGGTAAATCCGGTATTTTCCCCGGTGTCCCACCCCTATCAGAGCATTCTACATGTGGGTGTGAGTCTTCCTAATCCCAGCTCCCCACCCCAGCACACCCTACCTCAGGTAGCCCCCATCCCCCATGCCTTGTGTCACATTATGCCTCACCATCTGCCCCAGTGACCCTAACTTCCTTGACCTAGTGACCCCAATCCATGGTAACATCTGCCTCATCACTCCACGGACACAGAATTCCTTGCGATTCAAGAAGCAGTCCGGGGGTTCCTCACCCATGCGTTGGGGTGAGGAACATACTTATGTTGTCTCCTGTGCCTGCCTCATGATCCTACTGGCTCCTCACCAGAGGTCCTCCAAGCAGAGCGAGGAGTCAAAAGTGATGGTGGAAGTTTGGGAGGGTACTCAGGCTCCCTTCTCAGTAATCCCCATGTCACGGCCTCTCACACCTTTAAAAAGGAATAAAAGGCAGAAAAGGTGAGTTGAAACAGAGAATAATAATAGAATCATGGATTTGGAAGATACCTCAGAGGGCATCTAGTCCATCCCTCTGCTCAGTGCAGGAATCCACAGCTACCGCATCCCTGACAGATGGCCATCCAGCCTCTGTTTGAAAACCTCCAGGAGAAGAAGAAAAGATCAAGATGAAGGAAAGGGAAATACTGAAAGAAAGAGAGAAGGAAAGTGAGAAAAGGAAATTAAGAGAAACTGCAGGCAGAACGAAAAAGAAAGCGAGAGAGAGAAAGGCAATTGTTGGCCTCTAAAAAGTGTATGTCTACAGTACATGTTTCATTTCCCCTTTTGCAGTGAATTATGCCACCATACTTTGACTTGAACTATTGTGAAAAGGAGTCTGTAGCTCCTTGATGTATTAGCCTGTCCGCGTCTCAGCATAGAAGAGGTTGACCAATAATGGCTACATTTGGAGCCACAGGGTTCAGGAGAGCTTTTGGGGCCTGGTGGGACATAATAATTTCAGACTGTCATACTCCTCACTCTGCTTTTCTGGTTTATGTTGTTGTACAGCCCCGAAGCAATTTCACATTATCAACTGATTTAAAACAAAACAAATAAAAATCTGTCACTTTAGGATGAAATTTCATGAGTTTTTGGTTCTACTGAATTTCAGTCTAAACATCACCTTGAGTTTAGCCTAAAACCCAAATAAAAGCCTAAAATAAAACCCAAATCCAGAACTCGGCAAGGTCTCTGAATTCAAAACTCAACAAGGTTTCTTCACTCTATTCCTAGTTTATAATCATATGCACATTTTGGACAGTATATTGGTCTGCACACGAAATATCTCAACAGCCTCCTTCACAGATTTCAGATGCAAATTCTGCTAGGCACCAGGGTGATCACCCTGCCTACACAACCAGGGCCAATTGTCTCAGCCTTGCATGCGGATACATGATCTGCATAACCCCCTCAACTTACTGAACGGACAAGTGGTTCTGAAACTTTTTTGAATGCACCCCCTTCCACTTGTCTGTTGTAGTTGTTCTTCCCGTCCACACCTCTCACACACACGCATATATACTAGGAGTGAAAGAAGCAGTTAAATTGATGCTCATGAGAAATTGTGCCATATTGAGAACCAGGATTGATTTCTCAACCATTACTCAGTACCAATGCGATTTTTCAAGTCTTGTAATATTGCGTGATACCATTCTGATTTACCAACTTTCCACTTACCGTTTACCATTCATTCACCACTTACCCCATTGTCTAGGGTACCATTTTACTTCTGGGTTTGTTTTTTCCACATTTATGAGCCAATCACTGTGTGAAGAGCCCAACCTTGAACCTCTCCAAGTACCCGTTAGCCTTCACTCCAGTGCCTCCAATCAGAATTGTTGTTCTATCTTGTTCCCTTTGTTTTGATCAAGGAGTGGGGGCTTCTTCCTTGGTCCACCTAGGGGGACCTTGGTAGCTTCTACCTTGGTCCACCTAGGTGAAAACGTAGGGGGAAGAGACTGACCACCGTCCTCCAAATCTCCAAGGAACTCAGATGGATCAATGTCTGGGTAGAACATCAGTTGCTGAATCGGCAGAAGATCAGGCAGATTCCTAAAGGAAACATTTCCAGAAGGGGACCATCTCCCAGGCTGCTTCCTTTCTGGAAGGACCACTGCCATGACTGTGATGACTCTGTAGAGCCCTTCTAAAGTGCCAAGGTCAGGGGCATAGCTAGGTTGGAATGGGCTCAGGTGCAGAAAGTGGACTTGGGTCCCCGCCATCACCATTCTCTCCCCTGTCCCACTCCCTCCCTCCACTTGCTGCGCCTGAGCCCTGGCGCTGTGGCTCTGCTGCCTGCCTCCTGCTACTGCCGTCAATGCTTGCTCCATCATGCTAGTCAAGTGGGTCCCACACATGCTGCAAAGCACTTCAGCTCAGCTCAGTATACACCCAGCCGCACTGCAAAAGGACAGGATTTGTGGGTCCTCTCAGCTCGAGCCTGGGGACAAATGTTCCTCCTTTCCCTGTTTATACAGGAGACATTTCTACTGCAGCTTAAACATCTGGCTTGGGGAAACCACCGCAGGGAATTTAGACACCCCTCACTGGGCCAGAATTTGCTCAGACATTGTTGGAAACAGCAGTGCCGGGCAACTCCAAAAAGTTTTGAGATGTGGACTGGTAAGACCTCGGCTATAAGGGACTTACCTAGTCTGTCTCAAAATGTCTGGGAGTCAGCTGGTGCTGTCCACGTGACTTCTGGTTCGGTGAGAAGAATCCAACTCTCCCCCATCCCTGGGGGTTTCCCCAACCTGGATTTTTAAGCGGTGGGATAAATGTCTCCTATGTAAAAATGCCCAATGATAGCTACGCCTGTGGGAAGGGCCATTCTGGGACTATCCTGGTTTGGTGACCTGGGAAGTAGTGCCCTATTAGAGCCCCCTGGGAGAAAGAGAAGGGATCCATGAGCCTTGACTTTTAAAAATCAAGCGAGGCATATGCCCCTCCATGTTCTCACTGTGAACAACCAATGAAAAATATAGACCTTTACAAGTCATGTCTATGTTATTACCACTCAGTCTGATTCGGTGTAAATTTACCTCTGTATGAAAAGTCCACCACATGAAAAAGCAGTATTTTATTAATAGTTAGACAAGTCTAGAAACATCTTTTGCATCCCTAAAAGAACTTAACTAAATGCGTTTTGTGCATGTTGACACGACTAAAGTTGAAATTAAGGCAGTGAGCTTTCTTCTGGGAAAACGTGGATAAATGTTAGCTCGCTGAACCAAAAGCAAAATCAATATTGAGTGGCAGAGAAATTTTTCTTTGGAACTGACCAGAGAGCAAAACAAACTCAGACTTTCAGTATTTCTTGCAATCACGAAATCTGCACACGTCCCCCACACTCCAATTTGCTTCAGTTAAAAATAAAAGTGGCCCAAACTAAAATTTCATTTTGGATGCACTATGCATGTCCAGGCAGTATGTGAAATGAAATGTTCCCTTTCAATGAACCATGCATTGAGCACTTAATGCATCATAAAATCACCATGAAATTATATATCCCATAATGCGCTGCACATATTTATTTTGAAATATTTTATCCTGCACCCTCCTGCAAAATAGCAGCTCGCAGCGGCGTACAACAATCATTACAATAAAATCAAACCAAAAAACAGCTAAAGTTTTTAAAACCATAAAGTACAAAAGAGCGGAAATCAAATCAAAACCCTCCCCCCGTCTCCTTCCCCAAAGGCCTGGCGGAACAGCATATGCAATTCATTGGAAAGCTTTCATTTCACATGCGCAAGTAAAGTGTGTCAGACATGTTTTGTGGGGACCAAAATGATAGCTCTTCCATCATTCAACTTTTCATTGAAATAAGAAATTTTGTTTGGGGGGGGGGGGAGGTTTTTTCCCATCAAAACGTTTTTACTGAAGGAAAGGGTATTTTCCATTAAGTGGAGTGGGGTGGGGGGGAGAATTCATTAGGGATTTCCCAGCTAGCTGAAATATTTTCATACCAAATTCTGTGGTTATAAGTTAAAGGGATTGGTGTAGTATTGTTATACACATGCTATTGTGGAGGAATCATTTCTGTTTTCCATCAACCTTGATTTCATATTGTGGGAAGTTCTACTTGCTGTGCACCTAACACATCTAGGGAAAAAACACAGCATTTTTACCTATTTAAAACAAAAGAAAACAAAAACGAAACATAGACCAAACCCAGGAAACAACACTCAAGTGCCCCAGCCTCTTAGAATCTTACAGCAAATAGCGATTCACAAATCAACAACAAAGACTGTCAGGCAGTAGCAGTTTGCAGAATAGGAAACGTTACTTTAGCTACCCTCAACCAGTGATACTTGGAAACTGAAGTCAGTACAATTACATGCAGGAGAATCCTCCACTGTTAAAGTCAATGGGAGTCTGCCATTGAATTTAATGACAGAGGAATGTACCTTCCGTTATAATCGCACCCAGCCAAATTCAGATGGCCCTGTTCATGTAGAATAGCTGCTATTCCCATTCCTTCGACACTTGATGAGCAAGGTGCTAGTTACACAGAAAACAAGAAGCATGGGACTCAGGCACACAACATAAAATATCTAAAAATAATCAGTACTAATTAAAATATCTGATAAGATAGAAAACTCAATAGCCAGATCCCTCGCTGACATAACTGGATGAAACTCCAATGCGTTTTATGAGCACTGTTAACACAACTGTTAATTTAGCCTTACAAATGTTTTGAACCTTTTGCCTGCGTGTGTGTCCCCAATTTAGAGATTTGAAACCTGTGACCCCAGAGAGCAGCAAACTAGTAAAAACATGTACGTCAAATATTAATCAGGATTGGGACTTGGTCTGCAGATGGCGCTGTCCCTCTTTTGATCACAACTAAAGCTGAAACGGTTATCCTCATTATTCAGTAACCGGCCATAACCATAGTATCTGTCTCACTCTGGCAAGAATGGCATACCAAGTGGTATCCGTCTATTATTCAGCAAATTAACTGGTTAATCATTTTACTGATTTACTGCATGTACCACAGTGCAGTTTTCCATATTGCCATTTACCGTATTGATTTATCATTTGCCCATAATTCCTTTCCTGTGTACGCCTCCTCCCCCTATGGACATGGTTTTAGATTAGTAATGGTGGCATTTGGTTACACAAGATGATTTCAGATGTTACGTTTTCGGTATTCACCACAGTCAACCTCAGTCAAACGCGGGTGGTGGTGAAAGAGCCATGCATGTCTGTTGGCCCGCATCCAGATGTTCACCACAGTCAAACGCGACCCGGGGTGAAACTAACCACACTTCATGAGGTCGGGGCAGGAGGAGGTCGAGAAGTGTGGTGAATGTTCACCACGGCAGGGGTGAATGAAAAGTAATGTCTGAAGGGAAACCCCCGGCCGCGGGGGAAGGAAATTACCATGGGCCGTGGTGACAGCACACAGCGTCGCTGCTAGGCAACCAACAACAAGCAGCACACGGAGGGAGATTTAAAGGGCAGGCAGCAGTAGGGGAACGTGGTGGAGAATTCGATGGAGAGAAGGGAGCAGGAAAACGTGTGGAGGATGGAGCGAAAGGACGAGGAGGAGGTGCAGCTGCAGCAGCAGCAGGAACCTGGCCCAGTGGGGGACACCCAGCGGCACACGGGGCCACCACGGAAGAAGGTAGGGGGTGCAGCTGGGAGCGGGCGGGTCAGAACCGGGGAGAGGAGGGGCACAGGAGGGAAGGGGGGACCACAGCCACCAGGAGCCTAACCAGCAGCCCCCAATGTAACCCACAAACAGACCAGCAAGACGGCATGCACCCTGGAGGATCCCAAGGCCGGAGGGAGTCAGGGACAGGCGGTGGCCACAGAGGAGGAAGAGGCAGCGGAGGAGCTGGCACCCAGGTGCCATTACCACAGGGGGGGTCAGGGGGGGCTCCAGGAGACCCACGACCTAATAGCTATCTGGGCGACACTGGAGATGCAGGCCGAGGGCTGTCAATGCCCGGAACGAACAGGTGTTCGCCCAGATAGTCACGGAGATGGGGGAGGCTGGATATGACTGAATGCCCACACAGTGCCGGACTAAGATCAAGGAACTAAAGATGGGCTATAAGGACATCATGGACAACAACCGGTGCTCTAGGCGGGCGACAGGGGCCTCCCCCTACATGGATGTGCTGAGTCGGGTGCTGCACCGCAAGGGCTCCATAGTCCCCCGGGAGGAGGAGGCGCCTGGGAGGAGCGACCCGCGAATGAGCACCCCCCCTCCCTGCAGCCGGAGAGCACCGGCAAGGCCAGGCACAGGGCACAGAAGCCATGGAGGAGATGCCAGGGACCTCGGGCACATGTGCCCGACACCCCCCAGTCCAACCTGTGGCAAGGGCACACACGCCCCAGGAGGTAGAGGGTGAGGAGGAGACCATTACCCTGCACCTCATGCCGACCTGGAGACCAGGCAGACACCAGCTCCAGTGACCGACCGGCCTTGGAGGGAACAGACACAGAGGGAGCAGGTACGGGCAATGCAGGGCCCATGCATGGACCCCAAAGGGAGGGGGGCCACAGGGGGTGGTATGGGATGGTGGACTTCCCCCCCCCGGGCCCAGAGGCTGGGATGGGGCACGGGCAGAGGGAGCTGCACAGGGGCCGGCGGTGTCCATCCCGGGGGGAAGGAGTGCCCAGAGCACGGAGATGGGAAGGGGGGCTGGGGAATGGCACCCCACATGCTGAACCGCTCCCTTTGTCACCCCACAGAGCCACACCGAGCACAGGAGGGCCATGGCCGGGGGCCACTGGTACCACCAGCCCAGAGGATGCGGGAGCACTGAGCACGGGCGTGCAGGCACTGGGAAGACCTCGCGCATGAGCTGGTCACCACCAGTATGCGACAGATGGGGGAGATGCTGGAGGCTGTCAACCGGCTGGAGGAGGGGACAACAAGGACCCTGCGACAGGTGGAGGGGAGGGACAGGGCGCTATTGGCGGAGATGCAGAAGAATCGGCGGCTGATGAAGCGGACAATGGACCGCCAACTGGAGTTACTCCAGGCCCACTCAGACCGGCAGGACGACCGGTCCGAGGAGCTCGGCCGGAAACTGGACCGCTCCCTGGAGCAGGGCACATCCCTCCTCCGGCAGGCCGGGGCCCTGAGTGCCTTTATAATGGCAGCAGTCCCGCTGGGTGCCATACCAGCACCCGGACCCATGTCCCCTCCACCACCCCCAGCCGTACCACAATATTTTTATTGCCTCTCTCATTTGATATAAGATATTGTTTTTATTTTAAGGTTCCCTGATTTACCTTTTCGCCAGGTAGGATATATATAATATTTATAAAATATTTATTTTATTTATAAAATGTATAAACCATTATATATCCTTTATGTTTCTTTACATTGTCATTGATACCTCAAGCAATTCTTCATTTTTGCATGAGCACATTGAGACAATAGTTTATTAGAAGTTGCTAGCAATGTACAACAGAATTTCCAGACAGTTTTTACCTATATTCGTTATGTGAATTAATAACATATCTTAAGAAGAGACAGAGGCAATTCTTTTTCCTCCTTTTTTTCTTTGGAACACTAGAGTTTATTTTCATATGGGTATATAGATGTACATCTAGAAAACCAATGGTTTTGAATGACTTTTGGATCTTATTCCTGATTTGCCTCTGTCAAATTTTTCCCTGAAGAAGATCGAAATATGTTGGACAGGGACATTGTTGATATTTGATCTTATCACATGTATTTATCTTGGATTTATGATTTGACAACGATGTTGGAACATACTATTTGACACTTGCTCTATTTGACATATATTTTTTGTAACTCTACGAAACAATCCCATGTATTCTATTGTTTCGCTCTTTCCAGGTTCAAATCCAGCACCTTATCCACTACACACTACACCACAATGTACACTACACCACAATGACCCCCTACATTAATGGACGATTAACTGCCAAACTATCTGGAATGGCAGGTATTAAGCATGGGATAATAAATGTATTATTCGGTTCAGCTCTAGTCATGACTTGTAGTTTGGAACCTCTACCTGAGAAGTATGTTGTGGACTCTAAAGCAATGCTATCATAATGGTTACCATTTACAGGTACCAAGGCTTTCTCCAGCATTGTTTGTGGAGAAATAACAAATGATTCTGCTTCTGAACTTTGTGAGAATATTTCCATAAATCAAATCTATTTACTGGAAATGAATAACAGTGGTATTACTTCTCTGCACTTACAAAGCACTATGGATCATTTTACAATCATAAACCTGGCAAGTAAAACCAATGTACTTGAAGAGTGCCAAGTTCAGACTACTGAAAATGTAGAGTAGCACTGTGAGAAAACATTTCCACTTAGCTGCTGAAAAGGCCAACAGACTCAGCTGTCTTAACAACACCTAAAAAATGATCACACTTCCACCAAGATCCTGACAAATATATTGATCTCTAAGCAGACTAAGTAACGGCGACTCCGGAGCAGTAATTAAAGGTCAACTCATTTTTTTCCAACTAACATTGCTCATAAGTCACACGGCTCCTTCATCCACTGGAACTCTTTTACATGCCTACTGTGCTGCTCATCTTTTTCACTGCCCCATGGCTAACACCCTTTCACACCTACAGAAGCTAAACACACCTCAGATCACACCACTGCAGCCATGTAATTCTACAGTGTAGTTTGTATCCTCCACTCATAGAAAATAGCATAGCTCTGTGGATTCCAAGGACGACATATGAGTTTATACCAGCTGTAGGCAATTGTGTAACTTACGGCTAAAATTTGTGGGGGATGCTGGATCCCCCTCATCCCACATAAACCTTGAACTGCATTTGTGGGGGATGCTGGATCCCCCTCATCCCACATAAACCTTGAACTGCGAGGGGAGGGGGGGGACCAAAATTTTTGAAAGACGCATCTCCTGCATCAACCTTCACCCACTATAATTATGTCCATGTATAAATGGCCCCCAGAGAGAAAAATATATTAAAATTTATTTAAATTTCTATACAGACCTTCCCTGAAAGGCTCAGGGTGGTTAACAACATATATAAGAACACAAAAATCCATCAAAACAATCAAATACAAACCTGCCCGCAACTAGGGATGTGCGTTTCATTTTTGTTGTTATAAAAACAAAAAAACAAAAAAGAACAAATGAGGGAAAATAACAGCAAATTAGCAAACAGAAATCAAATTAAAGTCAACATTTGGTTTGTAAATCCAACTTCAAATCTCTCGGGTCAGCTTTGCAAAAGAACATGAGGCCGAAGATGAAGCTAGAAGCCCGAATCTCAAAACAGCGCAGCAGGCCCCATTGAGGAGGCAACAGAAACAAAGGTCACATTTTCAAAAATGCTGACCATCGGCAGCTTCGATCCAGTCACCTATGACCATATTGCTACATACTAGCATTAGCACACGAGGTAAATGAAAGCTGAATTCTTGATTGTAGGGGGGCTGAGTGTTTGTGAAAATATGGCTTGAGGAGAGCTCCAGGGAAAGTTGGCACTTTTGAAAATGAGACCTTGATTTTTTTGCTGCTGAGCAAATGAAAATCTGATCTCCAAGTGTATTTGAAAATAAGTGTGATTAAGTGATGGAAATGAGAGACTCTAAAGGTCAGTCCTCTCTCAGCCATTGCTGTGTGACGTGCCTTATCTTCAGTGGGTGAAAACAGACGTGACTCAGTGCATGTCTGCTTTCCTGCTGACCCGCTACTGTCCCGGGGCGGGTAGGTGGCTGCCCTGGAATGAGTCCCCCGGATGTTCCCAGGTGCACATCCTGCGCCACAGCGGGCCAATATGTCTGTACATTTCTACCATCCCCACCAAGGGGTGGGGGCTGCAATGGCCAGGTACCATGGCTGGTTGCCATGACTGCCCATCATTACAGGGGCTGAGCGGGATGCTGGGGGTAGGGTGGCAGTGGAGCTGGACAACCACAAATCTGTTGTCCGTCCTCCAGATGCAGGCACATTAGGTGGTGTCCCTCCCAGACTCAGAGAGTGGCAGCCATTGTTTCCTGCCCTGCACCAAGGCTGGGAAGCCGCTGCACCATCTGCATGTCTGTTTTCAGTCGCAAGGTTTTCAGAAACCTTGGCAAGAATGCGGGAGATCTCACTGGAGGGTGCGAGAATCTCACAAATTCTTGCGAGAATGATGTGCATTCTTATTTCAGCCCTTGCCGTACACAAGGTGCACAGGACAGAATAATACAGATCCAGAATTTGAGCCTCGCCTTCCTTGCCCCATCCTAAACACACTCCTTGAGCACTCCTGCCCTCAATTGCTATATCGTCAGAGAGCTTGCACTAATTTTCGAAGTGGTCTATGGAAAAACCTCCCCTCCCCAGCTCTAGAGGGTTGAAATCTAGAATAAACCAGTGCACATTCTCCTTGAACTTGCTTGTAACTGAACCCAGCTATTAATACTAGGGCTGAAACAAAGTGTTTGGAAAAGGTTGGAATTTGCCAAACTGTTTGGAAAGGCTGAATTCCGAAGTTCCGAGTACCAAGGCCATTATTCAGAAAACTTCAGAAACCTCTGTGAGCATCAGACAGCTGAGCTTCTTCTGGAAATGAAACTTTGTGCCATATTTGGTAGGAGGGGGGGGGGGGGTATGGGAGAGACCAATTGAGTGATGGGAAGCCAGATGGCAAGTTTTGATTGGCTGACCAAGTCAGATGGTCAGCTTTTGAACTGGCTGGCAGGGCAAAATAAAAGTGTCTACACTGCAGCCATTTTGTCCATTCTCTTTGGTGAGTTTGGCTGTGTTGCATGCTACAGTGCTCCTGGATCTGTAAGTAATCGGCTGGTGGGGGAGAGGGGTGCCGTGCCTGGCCTGGCCTGGTTTGGCCTGGCCTGTTCATCGGGCCAATGGTGTGGGATGGACAATTACATGCAATTACGTTACCCGTTACCATGCCATGCAGTTTTTAAAGAAAAAATAATTGGGTGCCACATTGCTGCCTGCTGCTTGGTTGGCACTTGGCACCATGAGGAGGGATCTCTCTGCCTGGCTCCACTTCCCAAGTTTGCTTGGTCTGTTCAAGTTACTATTGCCACAACGCCGTGCCAAGGAAGAGGACGCACCTGGAGGGGGAGGGGTGTGAATGTCTGGTTTCTTATTTTTATGACTACTGCTGTGCTTGCTGGCTTTTTTGGGTGGGATTTATTTCTCCATCCAGGTGCAGACTGTTTTGCAGGGGTTGTTGTATTCTTGAGTGAATGTCCCTTGTTAGCCTGCATTTTTATGCCCTGCTTGGCTGGCATAATGATAAAGCGGGTGCACTCACTGCTGACGGTGGGTCATGCTGTTGGCGCACACTACTGTTGTTCTTCTTTTGGGGGGGTTCTACATGCAGTTGCACTTTTATGGGGTTTTCTTCTGGAGCGATTGCCCTACTCTTGCTAGCCTGGGCCTGCTTTTTGGAGTAGTGCTTTGGCTTTGGGTTCAAGATCTTTGCTACAACTCTCCGAAGTTTCTGAAGTTTTCTGACGTTCTGTGCTTTGGTCTCCAAAGTCCGAAGCTTGGGCAAGAACGCCAAATTGCCTCTGAGTTCTCGGACCAACTATTCGGAACTACAAAAATCAGTCAGAATACCCAGAAGTACTATTTGGTTCAGCCCCAATTAATACGTCAGTCATTTCTCTTTTCTTTTGCTTCAGAATCCTAATCCCGAGAGCTGCATTCATTTACCACAGTGAGGACAAAGAGCCTAGCTCTAGAGCCACAGTTTGCCCACTTCTGCTATAGATAAAAGCCCCTAACCCTGGAAAGATAATGAGAATAAGAACTGAAGAACGGTACTGAGCACTATGGAAACCCTATGGACTATTCCAGAGTCAGAGTTTGTGGATCACAGCCTAAGAGTACAACATCAACTACCGCCTAGGTAACTCTCTATCACATACATGCCCTGAGGCTGCTTTCTCATGTTGTGTGCGCGTGTGGGGCAACTTTTGTGAAGGCAATCATGACTCTATTCTCATGGGAATTATCACTTTTCTCCCACGAGAACACCCGCACATGGCCGAGTCTCTTGATGTAGCACTTACAATCGCAGGCATTCTCATGGGACAAAAGCAGAATAGTGCATTCCTATGTGTACTAATTCCCGTGAGAATAGAGCCACGGTTGCCTTCACGGAAGTTTCCCCCCTCCTGTGTAACATGAGAAAGGGCCCTGAGTCTCTGCTGTAAACAATAAAGTTTCTTATTCCTTCCTATTCTCCCCAGCTAGCTTTTACTCTACGCTTCAGTATTTATTGTTTTTCATGGAATCACTCTCAATCTAATTTCAGGAGACACAACACTTGCCGAAGAATAAGATGAGCTCACAGCACCAAAAAATCCTCCAACAACGAAATATCATTTCACAAAAACCTGAATGACTTTGTAAAATGGTTGTTTGTGTCTCTTATTTGGTCAGGAAGCAGGCAAAAAATCGAGGGTTGCTAGGCATCCCTTATGTTAAGGTAATGACTTATGTTAAAGGAATGTTGCAGAAACCCGTTGGAAATCAATAGAACTGAACCCCACAGTTCCATAGAACAGACACCAGAGTTGAAAAGAGGACACCCCACAGCTCCATAGTACCCAGCAGATCAAAAACCTCAGAGGTCAGAGCTACAGAACACATAACACAACTTCACAACGTCCCTTTATTTTTCAACATCTTGATTTGGCAGTCCCAACAAACCCACACCCTATAGATAGAAGTTTTGCCGCCAGGATGTTTTCTACTGAAAAATCCAGATCCTTCATTTCTTGTTTCTCATAGGCACTCAAATTGCTCTTACGATACAAAGGATACAAGAAGCCTCCCACAGTAGAATGAATTTTACCCTTGGTCTTTTGATCTGCTTTGAGCTAATACATTTTCAAATGCATAGTGCGTTTGAAACCAAGTGCTTTTTAAGTGTCTTACATTTGAATTGCATGTGCTGCAGAAGCATATAAAATCATGTATAGTGCAAATTCAAATTGTACAAGCCATGCAATGTATTAACATATACGGCAGAAAGCGCCTAGCCTGTGAGCTAGGATGTTGAGAAACTCTCTTGGTGGTGAAGGAAATTGAAACCACCAAATCGTTTCAAGGCTATAATGGACCTTCCGTTAGAGAGAAGCTCTGCGAGGAAAAAAATGACTGCACTGGCAGAGGACTCCATAGTCTATATCTCATGCAAACGAGGAGGCAGGGAAATCTACTGAACCATTACTGTTGGGATCCCATTTAATAAGGGACAGAATGGCAATTTTGTTTTTAACTTGTAAAAGAAAAGGGGTAAATTAGATAGTGCTTGTTCATGGAGGTTATTGATTTGAAGAAGTTCTTCATTTAATTCTGGACAAATCTTCTTAATTTGCCATCACTAGGAAATGTTTCTAATCACTTTTGTTTAACTGAAATAAAGACAATTTAATTGGAGGTCATTTAAAAAAAGAGAATCTCAATAACCTTGGCAGCCTGTTTAAATAGAATTTATCCTAATTCAGTACAAAAGAACAATCAGAAACTAAGCAAACTGACTTAATATTAAACTTCATGATCCGATTAAGAAATAACTGCTAACATCATTCATCACTTCATGCTTCCTATGACATGCCATTGAACAGTTTGTACTTTAAGCCTCTATCTTCATTGTTAGTAGATGCTGATTGAAGGGGATACTTCCTCACATTCTAATTAAACCATTTTTTAATTCCTATGCTCTGGGCATAAAAGCCTGGAAAACAAAATGATTACTGACTGGTGTGAAAGCCTGATCGATACCCTCTGATTCATTCATCATGTTGCTTTATAGCCAAATGGAATGCTCATTATATATTACAGAGCAAATAAAACATCCGGTATGTTACTGTCAAGGTACAAGAGCAGCAACACTAATTTCTGCTGCTTTGGAAGAAAGGGGTTTGGGGTATTTGATTTTTTTAAAAACAAATACAAGGTTTATTAACTGGAAATAAGAGGGGGCACAATCCTATGCATTGGATAGGAACTCTGGAACTCCCTCCTGGAGGAAGCTTACCTGGCCCTGGGTCTGGTGGCTTTTTGCCGAGCCTGTAAGACCTGGCTGTTCACCCAGGCCTTTGGAGGGTAGGGTGGGAGCGTAGGGTAGGGTAGAGAGGGGGGGGATTTTTTGGGTGGGGGGTTTAATCATTTATATTTGATGATGTTTTTATGTGTTTTACTATTGTTTTCTTTGTTGTGAGCCGCCCCGGGATGCCGTAGGCATGGGGGGTGGCCAATAAATATAAATAAATAAATATTGCACGCATGCAGATGGTACGCATGCACCCACAAACAACACATACACATGCAACACTGCACAACATTGGAGAGCTTTAACGTAAGGTTTGACCTTATTCCCTCTAAGGTGTTGGAAGCCAGGAGAAAGGGGCTTCCTCATTCTTCTAGAATATGTACCTGTTTGTTAAACCAGCCTGTTTATCTGCCCTCATACTGAGAATTGAATTTTCTTCTTAAATTCTTGGCTGCTCCACTTCAAATTAGATCCCACTGGCGCCCCCAACGGTTGTTATTTTTTTTACTCTCAGCCAATGATTCTGGTACGATCTTTGCCCTTGCAAGTATGGCAATGGGTTTAATCAAAAGGAGCTGATCCTTCATATGGTTGGTTTACTCAGCACATTATATCTATAGGCTGGCTGTACTTGTTTTGTCTATTTTATATATACTTTGTTCTTATTTTATTATGAGCAAATTTTATGAACAATTTTATTAGTTTAATTTTTTATATGTCTTTTTTGTTTCTCTTTTTTGTATCCTTTTTTGTCTCAACCTATAGTTACGACTCATTAAATTCTATTATTAATAATTAATTTATTTTTTATTTATTAATTAATTATTATTATTATTATTATTATTATCCATGCATGGAACAGCTGGACCTGGTATCCGTTGCTCTGTGCATGGGTGATGGGTAGAGGTGGGTGGAGTGTGGGAGTGTGCACGCACCCGCCGCCTGCGGCATTCCCACGGGTGCCCACCATCCCCCCCACACACACCACAGAATTTGCACAGGCACCGCCCCCCCTCACCTGCACGCATGTGTAAGGTGAGGGTGTCTGTGTGAAAATGACCATATTCACAAGCACCCTCCATAAAGTTACCAACTGTCCTTGTTTTCTCAGATCAGTTCCAATTTGGTGGGTCATTCTAGTTTGAGAGTTGTCATGATTTCTTCTACTTTTTTCCCCCCAAGTGTAACCTGCTGATGTTGTTTTAGGAGGGGTTCCGCCAGGATCTGTGGATGCACTGACCCACTGTGGATTTTTTAAAGATGTCTACCAGGGTCCATGAGTTTTCTAACTCACTGATATCTGGTGAGGTGGGACCTACCAGATGTATGCACCATCCCCACTTTCCCCCACCATAACATGTCCTTTATGTAGACTTCAGAAACCTGGTAGCTTACTTCCTCCAGGTCAGAGGATGGGCACTGAATCTTCCGGGGTGTAGATTTCTATTCCTGTTGGTAGGGATGGGTGAACAGAACCTAGTTTGGAAATGCGGTTCAGTTCGGAAATTCGGTTCGGTTTGGAAGTTCAGTTTGGTTGACCGAACTATCCGAGTCTGGTCCGAACTCTGAACTTCCGAACAAAGTTTGGAAAGTCAAACCCCATTGAACTAAATGGAATATTAACTTTTAGGGATGGGCGAACAGAGCTGAGTTCGGAAATTCGGTTTGGTTCGAAAATCGAGTTCGGTTCGGAAGCTCGGTTCGCTCGGCCGAACTGGTCGAGTTCAGTCCGAACTCTGAACTTCCGAACCGCGTTCACCCATCCCTACCTGTTGGGTCTCTCAAGGTAAGGGGAAGATACATTCCATTATTATTATAACATACCCATGTCCCTTCCAGTCCATTTCTCTGTCTAACACTGCTTTTAAATGAGGGCGCGCTAAAGCGCCTTCCAAACGTCGCATTAAAGGAAAGCTGCCGGAAGTGATGTTCTCCCCTTTGCCGGCTGCGGCTGCGGCTGGAGACACGGGGCTTTGCAGCGGTGCGTTCTTAAGACTTCAATTATTAGGTTTAAGAACGTGCCGCTCCAAAGCCCCGTGTCTCCAGCCGCCGCCGCCGCCAACGGGGAGAACACCACTTCCGGCGGCTTTACTTTAATGCGGCGTTTGGGAGGCGCTTCAGTGCGCCCTCGTTTAAAAGCAGCCTCATTTGCTTATTTGAGCCCGGTAAGAGAAAAAACAAAACCTATAAGCCAGTTCACTTACTGACCAGAAAAATTATTAATTTTATTCCATTATTGATTTATTTTATTAATTATTTGCAGTACACAAAGGACGTAGTTGGGACTGCAGCTTTAGAAACTGGTCTGTCTTCTGAACTCTGTTATTACTACTATTTGCTGGGAAACAAGTACTACAAACTTTTTTAGAAAAGGTTTTTTAATGGATGGTTCCCCAGCAGCGTGAGGCTCATCTTGATGCTACTGGATTCCTGGACCCATTCCAGTCAGATTTCCATCTGGGGTATAGCACAGAGATTGCACTTATGGCCTTGGTCAATGATCTACGCTTGGAGATTGACAAAGGGAATTGTGCCCTGTTGGTCTTGTTAGATCTTTCAGCAGCCTTTGATATAGTTCATCATGGGGTGTTGACACGAGTACGGGATTTGGCAGGGGTGCACAGGACTGCTCTTGGGTGGTTCCTTCCATTCCTGTTGGGAAGGTCCCAGTGGGTGGTGATGGGAGATTGCTCATTGTTCCCTTGAGGCCTTCCATGTCGTTTCCTGCAGGGATCCATCCTGTCTCCCTCTTGTTCCATGTTTATCTGAGGCTACTGGGTGAGATCCTTCAGAGGTTTGGAGTGAAGTGCCATCAATAAGCTTAGCTGATGACACCCAGCTCTGCCTCTCTTTTTCATCTGCCCCAGGTCCTACAGTCTCGATGCTTACCCGATGCTTGGCTGCTTTGGGGAACTGGATTGAGGCGAACCGACTGAAGCTGAATCCAGACAAGACTGAGGTGCTGATTTGGCTGACCCTGTGACTTTGAGGGGATTGAGATCCATGTCATTGAGGGGGTCTGGCCCCCTCTAGGCTCACAGCCTTGGAGTGCTTCTGAACCCCCTGATGCACCTGGATTGTCAGGTTGCAAGGAGCACATTTCACCAACTCCATCTGATGAGGAGACTGTAGCCCTTTCTTTCTTTTCTCTCCCTGGCTGTTTTCACACAGATGCCCTGCCCCTCGCACAGGTGTGTGGGTGGGGGTGTGGTGCCCGTGGGAATGCCGCGGTGGGTAGGTGTGCGGGTGGGGGTGGGGTGCCCGTGGGAATGCCGNTCTGAACCCCCTGATGCACCTGGATTGTCAGGTTGCAAGGAGCACATTTCACCAACTCCATCTGATGAGGAGACTGTAGCCCTTTCTTTCTTTTCTCTCCCTGGCTGTTTTCACACAGATGCCCTGCCCCTCGCACAGGTGTGTGGGTGGGGGTGGGGTGCCCGTGGGAATGCCGCGGTGGGTAGGTGTGCAGGTGGGGGTGGGGTGCCCGTGAGAATGCCACGGTGGGTAGGCGTGCGGGTGGGGTGCCCGTGGGAATGCTGCGGTGGGTAGGTGTGCGGTGGGGGGGGGTGCCTATGGGAACGTCGCAGGTAGTAGGGGTGTGTACGCACTCCCACGCTCCACCCATCTCCACACACCTAAGGAGCTATTGCCCAAAACAGCAGCTGTTCCATTAGTGGAGATGGGTGGAGATAGGTGTGGGCCTGTGGGAACGGCCACCCACGCACCGCACACATCCCCCCACCTCCACCCCCACCCCCATGGGCAACAGCCCCTGTATTAACAATAACCGTAATCTACTTTGGTTATTGCCAGCAACTCTTTCTTTAGCCAACACATAACCTTTCTTAGTTACCTGATTTCTTGCAGGCATCACAGAAGATACACAAATGTAGGGGCAGAAGCTATAGATAACACATTCCTTAATAATCAATTGTTTGGGGAATAATGGCGGTGATCCGAAATGCACTTTCACAAGCATGCATTTAGGGCCATTGGCTCACTTTTAGAGAGATGTTTGCCTCTTCCACTATGTTCCATTGTAGCCTCTGAGGTCAGCTGAGGGTGCCCTCTTGCGTCACCAGCTGCCCGCAAAGTTTTGACCACAAGGGCATGCAGAGAGGCGTTTTCAGTGGCTGCCCCATGGTTATGGAACTCCCTCTCTGCCTGAGCCTGCTCATTCTTTGGAGGAGATGCAAGACCTTCTCATTTGGCCAGGCATTTGGTGGGCAGGGATAAGGGTGGATGGGATTGAGTTGTAGGGTTTAGGGATGAAGATCGGAGGGTAGGAAGTGTTGGGGAGGGAAGGAATAGGAATTAGGTGAGAGGTTGTTGCAGGGGGGTTGGTGTGGGTTGAGTGGTTTGGGGTTTGTTTGTTTTTTGGTAAATTGTGTTTTAATGTTTTTTTAAATTATGTTTTATGTTTTTTGTAAGCTGCCCTGAGCCTTCAGGGAAGAGTGGGATAAAAATGCTAAATAAATAAATAGGGGCCTTGATTAGGAGCAAATTAGTACCTAATGCCCATTAGAAATATGTGAGATTCTGGTGTCTTAGTACCATGTAAGCCTTTGAAATCTTTTCCAAATGAAAAGGAATGTGGATGAAGTAAGGGCTGGGATAAATGTCAGAACTCTGGAGAAAATCAAGGTCGGGATTCTGCTGCCACAGTCCACCTGTGTACAAAACAGATCATCCTTTGCCCAGTATTGATTTCAGATGTCTGTTTGGGAGACCTTAAAGGAAAAGGAAAAGAAGGGGAGGGGTATCAATTAGCATGATCCTCAAAGCTCTTCATGGACATAAACCTTATTTATTTCAGTGGAGATTGCACTATGAGAACTGGGCTCAACACATTTAACTTAGGGTATCAAAAAATGGAGGCTTCCAAGATCCCGAGTTATTTTGAAAATGAATCCATACCTTGTACCGTGGGCACCAGGAGAGGGGCATAAAGAGGTGAGGTGACACCCACCCCCTTACTCTTACCTGGTCTCCCACCTTCTGAACATTGAGACATCATGGTGCTCATGCTCACAAAAGGCCCGTGGTCACATCAGAAAGAGGCAGGGCATGCTTTGCTCCTCCCTCCACTTTCTGGCATGACCATGACCCCTTTCCAAACATCATGCTGTCACAACACTTTGAAAAAAGGGTGTTTACATCAGAAAGAGACACTGGACAGAGTCAAACAGCTCTCCCACCCCTTTACCCCACCCTGAATGTAATTCTGCTGGTGCCCCTACCTAGTACCCTTTCTTCCTCTCTTAATTTCTGTTGAGCTAAAGAGATTCATAGGCAGAGACTTGCTCCATAAAGTTTCAGCCCATTTTCACTTTCAAGTTATAAAACTGAAAAGAGGTGTTTATATTGGCAGTGCTGACAGACCCTCACTCATAAGGACGCTAGGGAACACAGCTAGAATATATGACTGGGATAAAATAACAAAACCATATTGAAAAAAATAAACCACCAACAACAGCAAACAATTTGAAGGTCTGGATGGCAGATGAGGTATTAGAGACTGTGGAGAGGGGACAAGCATTTAAATCAAATCCTATCACAAACCAACTGTACAAGTAAAAAAAAAAAAGACAGTTACAAGGTCAGCTGACAAGCTGTAATATATCAAGAAAATTAAAAAGACACAATGAAGTGGGTAACGCAAAGCAACTTCCCAGCTAAACATTTACACCAGCGGCGTAGCTACCATGGGGTGAGGGCAGTCAGTGGAGCCCAGGCCCCGGACCCTGAGGGGGTCCTTTGCAAGTGGCCTGAGCACCGCTAGAACATTTTCAGAGTGGGCAGGGGAGGGAGCAGGGGCAGAACTCTGCCCCCGCTCACTCTGAAAATTTCCTAGTGGTGTGGGGAATTTTTTTAGAACCCTTTGAAATTGTGTTCAAGAGCATATGATTATATTGCTCTTTGGTGGAAAGAATTTTCCTTTCAAGCCTTTTTGTCTGAATATTTTAATACATTTATTAGCTATTAGCTTTTTATAATACTTTGTTCTTTTATTTTTGTGTAGGAGGATTGAATGATATCCTCCCTAATTTGAGCATATTTACTTCCATTTTGGGGTAAGATTGAAGTTCATAGAGTATTTGGGGCTGTGTTTTTACATACCCTTCTCCCTTCTTGTATTCTTATATTTGCATAGTGTTCATGAATTGTTTAATGTTTTTTTCTCCCTCTGCTTTCTTTCCACTAGAGCCTGCATATGTATGTTTATAACAGCTAATAATTCACACTGAAGAAGGGGCTGTTTGTCCCCAGAACGTGTTTGGGGTTTTTTTTCTTAGTCAATTCTCCATTTTATTATATTATATATTTATACATGCACTGAGGCATATTTCTTGGGTTATTTGATGTATAGCTAGTGTTTTTGCTTTTAAAATTGTCCACATAATGCTCCTTGCATTTTTGTGTGTGTATGTACAAGTATGGTATAAGATTTATTTACACATTTTATTATTAAATATTGTATCCTTATCCCCCTCCTTTTTGCTGTGGGCTGAAGTGATTCCCCACCCACCTTTGTGGCAAGATTGCTGCTGCTCCGGAGAGCTGGCTTTGGTGAACCTCCAGGAAAGGGAGTTCCAGATCTGAGGAGTAGCCACAGAAAAAGCCTCTCTGCGTGTTCTTAACTTACAAGAGCGCACACCGTACTGGCCCTAGAGGTCACAATGGAACATAGCGAGAGAGTCTTTTAAACAGGTAGTGAGGTGTACGTTGAATAACTGGTCACGCGTTTCTAAGATTTCAAATGTTATTTGTTAAAAACTGTTTTAACTCTTAACATGACTCTTCTTTAATCCACTATTGGGATTGAAAGAAGGTCTTAATAGCAATTAACCAGCAGTAACTACCATGTGTGGTAATTATTCATTACAATCATCTAATTTACAGCCTTGCCCTTATCTATGAGCTTCTTTTCCAGTAATGTGCTTGTGTTAAGAATAATAAATAATTAACAGCATATCCAGGTACCTGACAAGAAGTATGTTCCAAGTAATAACTCTTTATAAGCAAGAACAAATGCTGGTCTCTTCTGTAGCTGCAGTGTTAACTGTGGAAGGACAAATTTTCATTCCATTGTCAGTGTAGTTTATATGCTGCCATTCAACTGTACAACAATGTTGGAAGTTGTAACATCCAGCAGATGGGACTGGAGATTTCTCAGATTCCACAAAGCATGGCACCTAGTATTGCTGCCTTTCCTTGACCTGCATAGAGGCAAACTCAAAACACTTCATTACAATGGAGACACCTCCTAAAAGAAGGGGAGATGAGGCTAAGGGTGTGCACCAGAGACCCATGTCATTTTTTGCTTTTGTTATTTAAATCTTTCATTTTTTGTTTTTGTAATATCAACATTTTGTTTTCGTTCTTGCTTTTGTTTTTGATTTCTATTGGATTAAATGGAAAACACATTTTTGGCTGTATCTTTTGTATTTTTCATAGTATTTGGATGAAATGTAGAGGAATTGTACCTCCAATGGAAGGCATTAAGTGTACCAAATTTCAGAAAGATTGGATAAAAGAACCTGATCTTATAAGCAGTTGAATTGTGTTATTTTGCAAAGATCTGCATATACATTTGTGAATGTAACTTCTTGGTCTCCATTCTAATGCTGATGACACTTGGCAGGTTTATACCCCTCCCCACTTGTACTATCTATGCCAACTTTCAGAAGTATTGGATAAAGGGTCCTGGTGGTATAAGCAATTAAATTATAAATGTATGTCTGACTGTAACTTCTTTTTCATTCAACCAGTGTACATATAATTTCGCAGAGCTATATCCAACATCTTCAGGATCACCTCTGTCAAATATCAGAAAGATGTGATAAAGGGTTGTGTTCCATACTTTGGAACTCCCTTCTGCAGGAGTTCCACCTGAGCTTGAGCATTTTCTGGAGGCGGTATATTTTTTTTGTTTGGCAGAGCTTTTGGAAGACAGGAATAAAGGCTGGGTGGGTGGGTTTTGGGGGGTGAGGGTTGGGATTTGGATTTTTAGGGTTTTTTATAGTGCTGAAATGAAGTCTTCGGAAAACTTCAGAAATTGCCGGGGATTCCGAACTTCGGTTTGGAATTGGTGATTTCTGAAGTTTTGGGGAGCAAGTTCATTCCCTGGAAAACTTTGAAAGGGCTGGGCTGGAGTTGAGTTAGCTTTCTTAAAATGATACTTAGTGCCACATTTGGAAGGTGGGGGTATGGGAGGGGACAGTTGAGTGAGGGTAAGCAAGATGGCAAGTTTTGATTGTCTTGCAAGTTGCAATCTTGCAGGTGGTGGTGGTGGGATAAAAGTGGCTGCACACAGCCATTTCCCATTCGCTGGTGAATTTGACTGTGTGCTGCACTGCTAATCTGTGAATAATCAGCTTGGGGGGTGGAAATTCATGGTATGGCATGGTTCTTTGGCCTTGCTTGTCAATAAGGGAAATGCTGGGGGATGGGGGTTAATTGTTTCCACCATACCATGATTTAAATAAATAAAATAATAAAATAATAACAAAACAACAACAACTGGGCACTACACGCTACCTGCTGCTTGGCACCATGGAGGCCAGCGGAATCTCTGCCTTGGTCCACTTCCCCTGGCCTGGGCTGTTTAAGTTACCAGTGCCACACTAATGCCATGCCATTTTTAAAATAAGCGAATGCCATTGCTGCCTGACACTTTCACTGCTGGGCACCATGGTGGCCAGAGGGATCTGCCTAGCACCACTTCCCCCAGCCTGGACTGTCCATATACTAGGGGCAATGTCGGGGGTTGCCACCAGTGTCAAGTATACTTAATATTTGGGTGGTGCTGCTGCTTGCACTGCCTGTTGGCAAGTTGGCAGCACCCTAGAGACCAGAGAGGGATCACTTTTGATGTGTTTTTTGTGGGCACTGTGACTGTACTTTGTGGGTTTAATTTTGCCAAGATGTGACTGACCACTGGGGCACAGGGGAGATAATATACTTTCTTTCTGGTTAAAATAATATGGTGTGTGGGAAGGGGGCTTGTCTTGCATAGGTGGGCACTGGGCAGGCACAATGGATTTCTTTCTTGTGGGTGTTGTTATGTCTGCTGGACTGGCTTTTTTGGTTTCTTTCTGCCCTTGTCGGTTTGTCTTCTTGAGCAATTGTCCCACTTTTGCTAGCTTGCTTTTCTGGGCACTGCTTGGTTGGCATAATGATTTCAAATGGTTGTACTACTGATTGTGGGCCGTGGATACTGATGGCTTTTTTTGGATTTCTGCATGCAGTTGCACTGGTTGGCTTTGTCTTCTTGAGTGATTGTCTCACTCTGTCTTGCTAGCCTGCTTTGGGCACTGCTTGATTGGCATAATGATTTTAAAGCGGGTGCACTTTAAAAAGAGTTCCGAGTTCTGAAGTAAGTTCTGAGTTTTCGGGATTTCTGAGGTCCTGAGTTCCGAGTTCTGAATTCTGTATACTTGGACAGAGTTCCGAAGTTTGGCTGACGACTCGGATCGGGTACTCGGAACTTTGGAACTTGGTCCAAGTTCCCGGAAGCACTATTCGGTACAGTCCTAGTTTTTTATTATATTTTATATTTTTACTATTTTGTGTTTTTGCTTTTGTAAACTGCCCCAAGTCTTCGGGTAAGGGTGGAATATAAATTTCAATAAATAAGTAAATAAAAATAAAACCGACGTATGTTGATCACTCTCCCTGGTACTGAAGGCAAGAGCCAAAGGAGGTAGGCCTTAAATCTATGTGAGGGGAGTTAATTCTCCTAAGGAATGGAGACAGTCATGCCAGAAAAACAATTGAAGGGCAGTCTCATCCAGTGCCATGAACATAGTTGTTACAACATCTTCACAAAGAAAGTGAACTGGAACTTGGCCTGTGACACTTGTCACTTAAAGGTATGGTCTAGTGAACTCAACAAAACCCCTAAAGAAGTTATATTTTATAGTGAAACGTTGTGGGGTTCAAAGATTTCCTTAAATTGTTCTTCATTGGCCCACACGGAGTTAGTACACTCCAGTTTATAGACTTTACTTCTCATATGATTCCACTTGCTTGTACAGTTTATAATTCTTTTCTGTGTATTCCCAGTGCCTCATTATATAGGATATATTTACATTGACTGTATTTGGCATTCTGGTATTTTCTCTAGCCATTTAATTAGTAATTTTTTGGAAACTATTGTTACGTGGAATAGTATATTGTTGCTGTATAGCAGGAGAGGGTGGCATATACATTTAATAAATAATAATAATAATTTTAGGGAAAAGCTTCCTAAAACTCTTGGGCACTGGAATATGTTGCCCAGGGAGGCTTTCTTGCATGTTTACAAAACCTGGCGGGACAAGCATCTCTCTACAAATAGGCAAAGGACACCCTACAGGCTTACATGGCTCTTGAGGTACTTTCCAAACCTACAGTCCTATGATTCCAGAACTCTTAGGTTGCAAGTGCTCCAGATTTCTCAAGTACTCCAGAATTTTAAATCTGCAAAAATTAGAAGCTCTACAAAAAAACAAAACAACCCCCCTCCCCCAGCATTTGTAGATCTTTGAAGCTCAACAAGGATCAAGGACAGGCATGAAGGTTTCTAAACTTTGCAGGGACTGACCCAAAGCTTTATAATGACATAGTATTTTCCAAGCTCTGTAGAGACAAGTATTTTTGTTATGATATCTGTAGTTCTTACAATCCCATGATCATGTCTCCTTGCATTGCTCACCTCCTGGCAGGACCTGGGCATTTGCATAAATTAGGGACCACAAAGATCTTTCAGTCATGTGCGCAAAGGTGTTATTTTCCTCCACTGAGGCACAACTAAACATCCATCTATCAGTGTCCCAACAAGACAGCCAGCTACCTCTGTTTAGTTCATATAGCCTCCCTTGGGCTCACACTTTCTCAGATTTGCAGGTGGTGTTGTCCAACTTAGCGTGACCCTCACCCCGCTTCTGGGCTCCTGGCTTCCAGCCCTTTGTTGTTCCTCCAGTCTCAGGTTCAGGACCCTGGAGAGCATAGTGTGTGAGCCAGCCTAAGCCCAGGTCTGGTCTGTGTGGTTCCCTCCCTGCTGCAGATTCCTGCTGTCCAGAACTTGCTGCCCTGATCTCCCTAGAGGGGGGCGGGTCTCCAGTGGTGAAGTGGGTTTCTTTAAAGGGACTGTTGCAACCTACTTCCTCACATCACATCCAAACTCATAGGTTCTTCCTGTACTTTCTTCCGGTAGACACTTCAAGGATTTTTTGGGTACGTAGCAGCAGTCTAAAGAATATTTAAGCAATTACCTGAACACAAACTATGTATATATAGCTATGCATTGATACACCACCTTGGGAAATATTTTCACTGACATAAGCAATTCAATTAATATTTCCATCTTATGAATATTGAGTCCCCAGTGCATATAAATTATTCTCCCAACATGTCGATGTTAATATCAACTCTGAGCTGTAGAGAAAAAAAGAATAAAGTATTTATGTTGAAAAACGGCCTCCAATGATAATGTAGTCAATGAACTACAGAATCCCCAAGTCCTTTATAGAATATTCATGCTCGGTAAATCCCAGTTTGTGTACCATTATTCTTCAAATAGAACTCAGGGGATGTTGAGCAAATGCTGCAGCTGAGGTGATAAGACTCAAGAAAAGAAATGTGCAAACAATGAGGTACATTTTTTTTCCTCCCAGAAATAAGTTGTTTGAGTGCTAATAATAATGCAATCTATTTTTAATCAGGAGTATCTTGTAGAACTGGAATAACTGCAAGTCTGGCTCTACTGCTTGGTGTTTCTGTATGTAAAGAACAAAGGGAAAACATCTTGATATGTGTAGCGTGAAACGCTGTATTTGTTTTACCATTGTACTGCACTGGTGTATCCTTGTACCTGTACCAGCATCTTTCTGTAATACAATAAATAGGGTATGCTGCCTTGGAGCATTCAGTTGAGCTAGATGACCTCTACTGATATTCAGACCCAATTTTTTATGCCTGCATAGCATATGCAAAGAATGAGCCTATGTCAGGAATTCTCTTTCATGTCACTGTGGTATACGATCTGTTTGTGATGCCAATTGGCTAGCAGAAATGTCAGCCAAATATCCTAATTCTGTGCTGTGACCATCCCTGTCTGCCAAAAGCTCTGCCAAACAAAAAAATTATACCGCCTCCAGAAAATGCTCAAGCTCAGGTGGAGCTCCTGCAGAAGGGAGTTCCAAAGTATGGAGGCAGCAACTGAGAATGCCTCTCTGTTAGCCCTTGTCATATGGACAAAATTGGACAGTGGTACCCACAAGAGGGCGCTCCCAGCTAATCACAGAGTCCATAATGGCGCATGAAAGGAAAGATGATCTTTATATTGGTGTTTATTTATTTATTTAATTTATTTATTTATTTCAGAAATGTTTACCCCGCCCATCCTACCACAGGCAACTCTGACCGACTAACAATCAACAATAAAAACACTTAAAATTCTCAAAGCAAGGAGGAATTAAAACATCCCTAACCACCCCCCACCCTAACTCATTCCCCCCACCCTCCCCATCAAAAGCCAGGCAAACAGTCAAGTTTTACAACAGCATCGAAAAGGGGAAATCCAGGGCCAAATGGGCCTCCACCGGTAGGGAGTTCCACAGCTGTGGAACAGCCAGCGAGAAGGCCGTCCCCATCATGCCCCCACCCCCAGCAGACTCAGGGGACCTCAAGGAGAGCACCCTCCGATGACCGCAGGGGCCGATCCAGGATCCATGTGTTAACAAATGAGACGTTAGCCCACATCAGCCCAAACTAGGGATGTGCTAACAGAACGCAGTTCGGATGTTCGGCCGTTCGGTTCGAAACCAAGTTCATGTTCGGTTGTTCTGTTTGGCGGAGTTCAGTTCAGCCGAACATTGCTGAACATTCAAAATAGCGCTATCGGTACCAATATCGATACTGAATTTGAAGATTTTTTTTCAGTATCGGTATCATTTAGCCCTGAGACCACTCCTGGTTTCCACCCCTGGTGCCAGGAAATCTGCTCCTCAGCTGCCTCCCCCTTCCAGTCACGTTTTTCCCACCCTGAACTCATCCGAATTCACCCGAACATGACCGAACTGTTTAGTCATTTTCGAATTCGGTTTGGACGTTTGGTTCGGTCGTCCAAACAGAATGAGTTCGGTCTGAACTCCGAACATCTGAAACGCGTTCGCACATCCCTAGCCCAAGCCTGGTGGGTGTTTGTGGTCTAATGTATGCCCATGTCCTTTAAATTAGGTTGCAGGTAGTGCCTCCACATGTACAGGTCCTCCAGCACCATTGAGTCGTCGGCAGAAACTCTAGAGTATTTGAGGAACGACCGCTTCTCTATCACTGGCACTGTCAGAGATGGCTGCCCACAAATTCATGGAAGACATGCTGGGGGCTGCCTGTTTATTTGGCTGGAAATGCAAAACATATTAGTGGGGGCTGAATGGACCAAACCCGGACTGCAGCAGGCTAACATCTCATTAGTTAACACCCTAACTTCTGGGTGTTGACACATTCACGCATGGCCCCCCACCATCCACGTGTCCAACTGCTTGTGTGATGGTGGTGCGTGGGGAGGCACGTTCCCATGACCCACACAGCGGCCACTCCTGGCCACACACAGTGGCCTACTGAAAAATCTGGAGTGTCCCATGTGGGCCAGAGTGGTCACTACCGTGGACAGGGGAGCTATGCTGGGGGCCATTTTTTTGAAGCACTCCCCATACAGTTGCAGCATGGGTGCCTTGCAGCCATGCCACTCAGTGCCCATCGACTCCCATGGTGCTCATTTTAGAACACCCTCTTTCTCTGCAATCTGTAGCAGACTGTTCAGATTCCTAGGTATGCTATCCTTATACCTCCAGAGCAGGATGAGTAGGCTACCATCACAGGGGTTGCTGACTGCTCCATCACAGATGTGTTTCCTTCCTTTTTGAAATGCAATATTTGTTCAAAATTATTCCTTTCATCACATATCATAAGTCCTATATGGCTTGGGCCCCACCTATCCGCGGAACCACCTCACTCCCTGTGCCCTTGATCGGCCCCTGTGGTCATTCAGGAGCACCTTTCTTGAGGTCCCCAGGGTTTTCCGAGGGGCTACTATGGGGAGGGAATTTTCAGTGGCTGCTCCAGGGCTGTGGAACTCCCTCCCAATGGAGGCCCAGGTGACCTTGGATCTTCCCTTCTTTCAGTGCCAATGCAAGACTTGTCTGTTCCGCCAGACTTTTGGCGAGGGGGGTGGGTGAGGGTGGGTTTTATTTTGAATGGGGAGGGTTAGGTTGGGGTTTTATTTATGTATATTTTATGGTTTTTTGATATTTTTAATTATGGGCAGGTTATGCTCCCTTTTATCCTTGTCTTGCCTTTCTTTCTGCAGGTCTCTGTAACAGATTTTTAATGTGTGTCTTTATTTTTCTAAGCCACTCCAGACTGCCTTTGGCAGGAGGGGTGGGGTAATAAGTGTTTTTACATAAATAAATATCTAGTATAAAATGTGTCAATTATTGCACATACTAGTAACAAACAAGTGCATACAATCAGTTTCTTGGCAAGTAGTAAGAAGAGCTGAATTTCATCTTGAGAGGGATAGACTATTTTAATTACGAGTCTCAGCATTCACCTATTCCTTTTTGAGGAAGTAGGATACTGGCAAAGATAATGTGAACAAGAACTATTATGAGAATATATGTGATACCCAGGGAAATATGCGACTCATGTGAAATCAAGACCTGAGGCTTCTGATTGAATGCATGCATTTTTCAATGTGTTCTGAATAAAAATCATCTCTGCCACACATTCGTGTGCGTCATGTTACACGCAAACAATAATTGCCTATTACCATTCAGGAATTAATATAAATGCATTAAAGGAATTAGTTTTATTTTCATACTTTCTGAACATTTCTCCTTCTCTCCCGCAGCTAAGTCAAATTTTAAACACAGACCAGATGTATTCTGACCACCAGATATTGTCATCGGAGTTTGCCAGAGACAGTAAAGCACTTCCACCTGCATGCCACTGCCATTAACAGAAACTGTTCATATCATTTTAAAGGTCATGGCTGTATAATTCTGATTTTGCAAATAGGAATATTTTCAGAATATCAAGCCTAATTTTACTCTGCATGTTTAAATATTCATTTGACCATTTGATGGACTAGGCATTTGAAATTCAAATGACAATCCATTTCTTCTTTTTTATCTTTACAAGCCATGAATGAAAGTTACAGTTCATTTGCAATTTAAAAACAAAACAAAACACAACCCTTGTGTTGTCATTCAACAAGAACCAATTTATTTGATTAAACAGAACAAACTCTCCAATGACATTTATAGATCTCCGAGGACCCAGCTAAACAGATCTTACTTAATTTCATGATAATGCTTTGATAGAAACATGGAAGGAGGAATTATTGACATAAATGCCACTTAAATTGTGAAATTAATATTTGTACACAGTCCAGAGTACAATATAAAGTCAAGTGATCATATACTATCTCCTCTTTTTTGTTTGCTCATGATTGCTTTGCATTAATCTCTTTTAATCAACTCATTTTAAACCAATCATATGTGTTCCCAGTGTGGGAAAGATAAAACATCCACTTAAGTTTGAAAGTACATGACACAAATTATTTATATATTCATGTTCAGTGAACAGCAGTGAAAAGGCATTTTGGATCAGATATTCAAAGTGCTGTTCATCCGTCATGCCTCTGAAAGCAAGCAGTTAGGTGTAAATGTTGGTTTTCACATCTTTGCACAAAAATGTATACAAACAATGCATATCTGGGGACAGCGCAAACCTAAATGCACAGGGTCACGGAAAGAGATTAGTATTCTGCATAACCTAATGGCATCATCAATGAGCCTTGCAAATAAAATGTGTGTCGCATTATACACAGACAACCAGTCCTGAATCAATGTAAGCAAACCTTACTGGAAAGCAGCAGACATTTATTAGATTGACAATACAGTAGAACACACTAGGACTTATGAGGAATTTTCAGACAGAACTTGGGACTATCATATAACGTGATTCCAGTGAAATTTGAATATCCCAAAATGAATGGAAATGCTCTGATTTCGTCTGAATATTCTAACGAACTTTGGGAAGCAAAAGACACCTGGGGTGTGATTCTTCCAGAAACTTACACTGTTTGCAATCTATGAGCCCAATCCATGTCTCATGCATGCACTGTGTGCAAGGTGAACACCCGTAAGTGTTGAATATGCAATGCACAAGCCTCATGTGGACCAAGGACATGACCTGTGCATGCTGCACATGAGGCGTGCAAGGCTTGTGCATCACATGTTCAACACTTGCACATATGCACCTTGCATGCAGTGCATGCCCGAGGAATGGATTGGGCCTATTAAGCATAAGCTGCAAGTTCCCAGCTAGGCATCTTGAGGAGCATCATCCCTATTCTTGAGCCATGAGGCTGCCCCTTCCTCCCACCTCATTACTTCAAGAGAAGTATTGTGTGCGGCCAGTGTTCGCTTTCCTGTAATGAGTCATGGGGGCATAAAGCTGAAATGAATATCCATCGCGAATATTCATCATTGGATCTGATGAATTTGTCCGCTTTGATTTCGGAGATGACTTGTGGAATTTGTTGCCAGAGGAAGTTGTGAAGGCCAGCAGCATAGCTGGGTTTAAACAAGGCCTGGATACGTTCTTGGAGAATAGGTCCATAAACTACTATTAGGCAAGTAGATCAGAGCAACGACTAGTAGCATACAGCTGGTAGTGCTTTAGCAATGATAAGGAGTAGCAGCAACCTCGGACTGTAAGGAGTTGGGAATGAACAGCAGGGAATGGATCACTCCATGCTTCCTCAAAGCAACCCTAAGGCAGCCACTGTCAGAGGGTGAAACCAAATGCTAACAAGGGCCCACTACAGCCCTCCTGGGCTGGAGACACACCATCACATCAGTTTCTAGGCTGCCAGATGTGGGCCCACTGCTGCCTCGGCCCAGGTAGGAAGCTGGATTGGATGTGGTTCCCTAAATTATCCTGGGCCCACAGCCTGGGCCAAGGGCTGCCTAGGTAGGCCACAGCGGGCCTACGTGTTTGTTCACACCACCAGCCCTGCTGAAGCACGGGAGAGGGGGGCATCCTTACTAGACAGCATGGCTGCCCAATATTGGCTGCCATGACTGCCCATCATGGTGGGCAGCGGGGATCCTGGGGTGTGCCGATGACAGGGCCCCTAGGCCACACATTTGCTCCATTCCCCTGCGGGGGAGGAAGGGGAGTGTTTACCAGTCAGTTAGATAATAGATGGTTTTCCTTTCCCCTTCCCCTGTCTCCCTTAGATTTAGATAAATATTAGTTATGCACAGGAATCAATAATGATACTGATACCAAAAATAAAATCTTTGTTTGAAATGGTACCGATATCAATAACGATAACAAATACCAATACCGATTTTAAAAATGATACCGATACCAAAAAGATAACAAAAATGATACCAAAAAGATAACAAAAACGATAACAACAATGACATGGATGTTAATAACGATAACAAAAATGACATTTTTAATAACGAAAATGAAAATGAAAGACGGAAATGACATGGGGGCCTGGTGCACACTCCTAGAACATACAAATTCTTGAATAATAAACAGCTTTCCACAGAATTAAACTTCTTTTACAGCTTGAAAAATCCCCAAAGTTCAGTTTGTAAATGGTTTTAGTGTTGTGTGCTTCTGGCTGTAGGAGTGTACTTAAGAGTGCAGTTCTTGGACAAGAAGGTAGGAGGAGGCCCTGGTTCAAGACTCTGTCATAAACTCAGTGGGTGACTTTGGGCCAGTCACAGATCTCTCAGTCTAACCTACCTCATAGGGTTTTTGTGAGGATTAAGAATTGAGTTAATTAGTTGTTAATGTTACAACTAGTTAGTTAATAAGTTAATGAGTTAGTTAATAAGTTAAAGAATTGTAAGTCACCCTGAGGGATAGGGTGGGATAAAAATCCAATTAAATATTTATTTATTTATTTCCATTTATACCCTGCCCTTTCCTGAGGGTTCAGGGCAGTTCACAATACACAACAACCTTTAAAAATATATATAAAATGTATGCATAAAGTTTTATTGCTAAGCAACAGCTATTGAAAGTAGGGATGGGCGAACGCGGTTCGGCAGTTCAGAGTTCGGCCCGAACTCGAACTGTTCGGATGACCGAACTCGAACCCGAACCCGAACTCGAACATACCGAACAAACCGAACACCGAACGGCGAAATGGCCGAACAGTTCGGTCAGTTCGGATCGCGTTCGGATGAGTTCGGGTGGCAAAAAAAGGTTCACTGGAAGGTCAAACATGACAGGGAGGTGTCAGTCACTGAGGAGCAGACTTCCAGGCACCAGGGGTGGAGAGGCTTGCAAGAAACGAAACTAATTATCTGCCTCCCCCCTTCCCAACACCTTCTGAGCTAGTCACTGTTCCTGAACAGCAGGCGTTGAGTAGGATTTTTAGATTGCTTTAAGTTTCATTTCACTTTTGTAATGAAATGAAACTTAAACCATAAACTGAAACCTTGTGTTATGCACTGTACAGACTCATTGAGTATGTAATGTATGTATTTCACTACAGACTCCTCTTCTATTTAAGATTCCCCCCCATCCCATATATATTGTATGTATATATATCCATATATATATCCATATAGGTCTGTGTACTGATAATCCATTTAGTTCATAGCATTTAGATTAGTTAATAGAAGTTAGATTTAGTGTAGACAGATATATATAATATTAGATAAAAAAAATAAGAAAACCCCATATAAAAACCAAAAAACCAAATAAAGAACAAAAGAAAACCATATAAAACCCAATAAAAAACCAAAAAACCATATTAAAAAAAACAACAAAACCATAACACTTCCCGAACGGCTGAACCAAACAGCCGAACGGCCGAACCAAACAGCTGAACGGCCCAACTGAACAGCCTGTTTGGATGACCGAACCGAACAGCCGAACCCGAACTCGGCGAACGAACCGAACGAAAATGAACCGAACGAACCGAACGGACGAACCGAACGAATCCGAACCAAACGGATGAACCCGAACCACGTTCTGTTCGCCCATCCCTAATTGCAAGAAAAGAAACCAAACAAAAACAATACACATAAAACCAAAATCACCCTTGATCCAGTACATATAAAAAGAACCAGTAATACTTATTCCCAGTTACCTATGCCCTGCTACTGCATAAATGGGTCACAGAGGCTTCTGTAACAGTGCCCGCTCACAGAGCTGCCTTTTTTGATACTATTCTGGAAGAATTTGGCAACCACTTTGAACGTGTTTGGGAAATTATAAGTCACTATATAAAATACAATAAAAACTAGGGCTGTACCAACCAGTACTTCTGGGTACTCAGGCTTTACGTTTACGTTTATTGTTTCCAGCAATTTGCTATCACAAAAAGACTGCCCAAACATAGGGCAGAAATAACGACCTTATACGAATACTAACATAAATATCATTAACCCAGATTAAAACAGTAAGCTTTTTAAGGACAAAAATAATAGCATCAGGGAAAAAATTAGGCCCCTAGGCTGTTAATACCAGATAGTCCAATCAGCCAAACAATCCAAATCCGATTGTAACAGCATAAAATCCATTGGAGCAGATTGGAAAAAGTAGGCCCTAAAGATTTGTTGGCCATTTCTCCCTCGACTTTTCCCAAATTCTCCCAACCAGTTTAAGAAAGCAAGCAACCATCTTGTTGGATTCCAGATCAGTTGCTGCAAGTAGACTCCGCATCTTGCCCTCTTGAGAGAGGGAGGAATTCTGGAAGAGTGGCCCTATCCATAATTCCCTGAGAGTCTTGTAGTGCAAACAGCGGAAAAGGACATGCTGCATGGTTTCCACTTCCTGTAGGTCACAGTCACAAGTCCTAATGGAATAGGGAATTTGCTCTCTTCCGCCTCTTACTAAAGCATTTTCCACTAGGTTAAACTGAAGGAGAGTTATCCATCTCCTTAAGTTAGGATCTTGTATTTGGAGAAGATAGTTTTCAAGGGCACAGCCAAATTTGATCTGTGAGTACATTGGCGCTATCTTTGTTACTGCGATAATGCACAAATCCTCCCTCACCGCTGAGTCTTTGGCCCTACATTTTAGTTCCAGCTGAGTAACTGGACATGCTGAGGCCTCGCTATCATCCAAAAGGAGGGATAGGTTAGCTGCCAGCTTCGTGATGCCCTTCCACCATTTATACTGAAGAGCACCATGGTTAGTTTTTTGTTCCAGGTAACACTGATATGCTATCGGTGAGGCCTTCCCCTTTACTAGTTTGTGCCAGAATGTCAAAGCTCTAAGATGGCATTGGGCCTGAATTGCTATAGAGCCTGTCTCTAAGCGGAGCATGGAAAGGGGAGTAGCTCTTGGTGCTCTTAGTATACTCCTCAGAAAGGCATTTTGAGGCAACTCCCATCTAGAATCGTAACTGTAAAATGTCAATTCTGCTCCATAGAGAAGTTGGGAGAACTTTTGTCTTGAATACCCCCATGACCAGGTCCAAGGGGGCCGCTGGAGTAGAGCGATACAGTCTTAGAATTGCAGCAACTGACTGCGATGCTTTAGCTGTCCTATGCTCCCGATTAGCCCTCCAAGCCTGAGTCGCTGAAATTATAAGTCCGAGGTAAAGATAATGTGTTGCCTGAGCTATCATCTAAGCACCAATCTTCCAGCGAAACCTTGGGGAAGTCGTGGCAAATGACATGATTTTAGATTTGCTGACATTGATGGCCATATGGTTGTGTGTACAGAACAGATTAAGAGCATTCATATATTGCTGGAGTCCCTGCTTTGACTGAGACAAGAGGACTATGTTGTCTGCATATAGCAGAATAGAGATAGGCTTACCCTGGAAAAGTGGGGGAGTGGTGTGGGCAGTGTTCACCAGCAGGACAAGATCATTAATAAAAATATTAAATGAAAGGGGGGCCAAAAGACAGCCCTGCCGCACTCCTCGCTGCAGGTCAAAAGAGCTAGTGACCTGACCGTGGGGGCCTACTCTAACCATTGCCCTAGTATCTTCATGGATGGCAATAATAAGTTGGAGGAGGTCAGAATTGGTCCCCATCTTGTATAATTTCAACCACAGTAGCTTCTTAGGCACGGAGTCAAAGGCTTCAGCAAGATCGATGAAAGCTACAAATAATTTAGCCCTCTTTATATGCACGTACTTGTTGGCTAAATGCAAAAGGCTAAACTGTTGTCCAAAGCTGACCTGCCTCCCCGGAATCCTGCCTGTTCCTCCACTAAGATGGCCGGGGAGGAAACCCATTCTTCTAAAGAAGTCAAGAGCGCTCGCGCATAAAGTTTACTTAGGACCGAGAGGAGGCTAATGGACCTATAGCAGATGGGGTCGTTCGGGTTACCTTTTTTTAAAATAGGAATTATAACAGCTGTTGCCCAGGTGGTTGGATTAAGCCGAGTTGCATGGATGGCTGTGAAAAACCTCACTAGGACAGGAACCCACCAAGCCAGATTATCCTTAAACAGCTCTGATGATATTCCATCTATGCCTGCAGTTTTGCCTGGGCAAAACTTACATATGGACTCAAAAACTTCCCTCTCCCTTACAATCGAGGGAGCAGCGGAAAAACCTCCCCCCGGTTGCAAATCCAGGGCTACAGGAAGGGGATGGTCAGCTGGAGCAGGGGAAGAGTCATGATAAAGCTCCCTATAGTAGGCAATCCAGGAGTGGTCCATGATACGGGAGGGGGTTGATGCTCTGCCCTTCTGATGCCAGGTATTAATAAGCTTCCAGAACCTCCTCAAATCCTGGGTCTTAGTTGCAATCTGAAGGTCAACCCAAAAATGGGTGGCCTTAGCGATCCTCTTAGTCCACAAGAGAGCATGATATGCCTGTCACTTAGTGACATATGCCTCCCAGTCTAATTCCAGATGGTATCTGCTCCAGACTCTTCTAGCCCTGACCAGAGCGCTCTTGGCATTCCTGCATTCCTGGTCAAACCAGGGATTATTACTAGCTTGTCTCTTAAATTGCGGGCCTGATGTCACTTCCCTAGTAATATATGGAAGCAAGCTACCGACAACAGATTCCATCAAGGTATAAACATCAACATGTTCTTCTGCAGTCATGAGAGTCTCCTGTAAGGCCAGGAAATCAGGCGAGTAAAGAAGCTGGGATACCTGGAGTGAGATGGCAGATGTCCACCTGACCGGAAGCTGGATCTGAGGCGGGTCAGTGCAAGATAACTGGTCCTGATCCTCAGAGCTACCGGACCCTAATAAATCCAGATGTAAGGGTTATGGCTGCCCTCTGGTCTAATCAGAACCTTAAGATCATTAAATAGAGGAAAGAACATTGGGTAGGTCATTGCATAATCTATCATGCTAGCTCCCAAATTGGATTTGAATGTAAATTGTCCATAGTAATCAGAGGTCAGTCTACCATTAAGGATCAGAGGACCCTGATCCGCTTTCAACTGTGCTAACCACCTCCCATGAGCATTGATGTTAAAATCCATGGACCCTCAGGTGGGGATTTGTAAGGAAGACTGCAACTGAAAATCGATGTTATCAAGGAAATAATTCCTCATTCTAGCATTGAAATCACCCAAGATTAAAACCACACTGGTAGAATATTCCTGGGCTAGAAAATCTAGCACACTAGCAAAGTGCTCCCAGACAGTGGGTGAGTAATAATAAGAAGATTGGGGAGGGACATATACGTTGACAACTAGCAGATCATCCATGGCTGGGCTTTTAATCTGGAGAACTAAACAGTTCCTTAGGTCAACTAAAATTGGTTTACAGACTGCTTGAATTTTATTGGAAACCAAGGTGGTTACCCCACTTGAGCAGCGTCCCTTCCTGCCATCCTTAAGGCCCGGGACACTAAAAATGTGGAATCCATTAAGATAAGGGGGGTCATTCGCATCTTGGAGGAGCCAAGTCTCTTGGAAGCATAATATATGGTATTGGCCTACAAAATCAACCCAGTCAGCATCCAGCAGTTTTGTTCTAAATCCTTCAATGTTCCAAGAAAGACAGATAATCTTAGAAGACTGTATTTGTCATGTTGAGGGGGGAGTAATAACTTTGCAAGGAGATGGTATCCAGTTATGCCCTGACAATAACAGGACTCAGGGTGCAGCTCCCCCTGTCTGCTAATGAACTTGGAGCATTTTCCTGTGACATGGTACCCCCGGGACTGAATCTGCAATAAATGGAAGTGAAATAGAAAGCAGCCGGTCCCTGCTACACTCATTGGCTGACACAGTAACTGGATCGGCAAAACCTAGATGCCTCACTGGCCTCTGAGGGCCAGGTCTGGGTGGGGTTGAGCAAACAGAGTAGCCTGTGACATCCAGAAGATCCCATTGTGAAACCATATCCATATCTACTACCAAACCAGAATGGAGATGGGAAGTCAGTGGAAAGTCAGTGGCTCGTGTACACACATCTGGGAGAGAAGTGTAGATTGCACGTGCCAGTGTGTTCTCTACTCTTAGTATAAAAATTCCTGAGCCCTTTAAGCGTCTCCTAGATAACCACAGCTTAGTTACAATCTTCTCCCTGCTATATGAGATTTCCAGCCAATGGAACCGGCCTTTAGTGAGAAGAGGAGTCACAGCAGTAATCCAGTCTACATGGATACCAATTCCCATTGTGGTTTTAATAAAATCCAAGAAACTAGGGAGGTGCAGCCTTTCTTGCCTGAAAAACCCAAATTTCTTCCTTTTATTAAGGTGGCAAGTAATAGCCAGAGCCCAGCGATCCCTAGTTTCCTGTGGACACACTTTGGGAGGAGTATGTTGCCTAACATTGTATTCCAAGGAGTGCTTACCCCTTCCGCAACCCGCAGAGGCTGACTGAGGTACTAACCTATCTCCCAGCACTTCCCTAAGGGGAGGGACATTGGGTGGAGAAGAGGGAGCAACTCCATCCTGCACTAGTGACAGAGGAGTTTCCCTAGGGGGAAATAAATATCTAATTGACTTATCAGGGGCTACGGATACTAATTGAGGATCCAGCAGCAATACTGCAGTATGGTCAGCATTCTGAACCTCCTGAACAGATCTCCTCCGAGTTGATCTAGAGGAAAGCTCCAAGGTAGTAGATGGGTATAAATCACAGGAGGAAGGAAGAGAGGGGACGACCTACCCAAAGTCGCTCCCGGTTGGAGGCATCTGCAGATTATCAGTTTGAGTAACTGCATCACACCCCCGCGAACTCGTGGGCGTTAATGGATGGAGTGAGGCAGTAAGCTTGTTGAACTCAAGCCATAGCCCATCTACAAGGACCTTCATTGAAAAAAGGAGCTCAGATGAGCAATCTAGCTTTTTCTCAAGCTCCTTGAACCTTGTGTCTATGTCAAGCTCCTCTCTAATTGAATAATCATCAAATCTCTTACTTAGCGATGAGAGATGCTTGTTGTAAAGATCGACAAGGGTGATAGATGAATCTGAAAAGCCTGTCATCTGGGGGAGCACAGGCAGCTGCCTGTCCAGGTGGGTAGTTGGAGTTTCTATAATACCTTCTGCATTCCCTTGAGCCAGAAAAGCATGGAAGAAATGAGTTAATTTAGACTGAGTAAGGGGAAGGCCTTTGAGGGGGCCACACTCTTTCTCAGCTTGATCAATTTCAGCTGCTAGGCTAAGATGGGAGCGGTCCGAGTGAGATCTAAGCTCCATAACCACCACCCGTTTCTCCCCAGCGGACAGATAATCTCAGAAGTTATAACCTTCTGTGCTCTCTTTGAACCAGCAACACCCCTATAAGCACAGACTAGAAAGCGACCTCAAACAATATAGCAGTTTCAAGGCTCGTGGTCTAGTAAGGGCATGCCACTCAAGCTGTAAGGCAAATCAACTGTAGGCAAAAGGGGCTCAAAACAATAACAGATCCGGGAGCTGGGTAGAAACAGACCTACCCTGCAATTCTCAGATCTAGATCCTCCCATACACAGAAATGTGGAGGCAAACAGCAATCCTGGGGGAAAGTTCTAATCCAGCCCTTCTTCACTATACAGGGACCTTACTCACTCTGCCACACACCCAGTCTAAAGCGGTAATATCCAAAGAGAAGTGAACTGAATCAGTCCTCCCATGGGAGGCCGGGGAATCAGGCAGTTCGTTTCCAACGGCTAAGGTCACACACCCAGGTTTCTCTGACTCCCTTTCGTACAGGTAGCTAGCTCCGACTTCACTCCTCAACGTGCCAGCTTTCCTCAGCAGAGATGAATGACAGATGAATCAGTCACAATATGACCCCATGGCGACACCAGGTTAGCCTCTCCACCGATAATCATCGACGTTTAGAAGAAAGGGAGAGGCGCCAACGTGGCCCGATGAACGGGTGTCAGCCCCTGCTTAAATACCTGATGGACAAGGAGGGCTCATCGATGAGTGACAGGCAGCTGCACCAATCCCTAGGCAACACTCCACACAGGGAAAGGGCGTCAGCCCCTGCTTAAATACATGATAGACAGGGAGGGATCATCAATGAGTGACAAGCAGCTGCACCAATCCCCACAGCTTCTCCCCAGGCAACACTCCACACAGGGAAAGGGCGTCAGCCCCTGCTTAAATACATGATAGACAGGGAGGGATCATCAATGAGTGACAAGCAGCTGCACCAATCACCACAGCTTCTCCCCAGGCAACACTCCACACAGGGAAAGGGCATCAGCCCCTGCTTAAATACATGATGGACAGGGAGGGATCATCAATGAGTGACAGGCAGCTGCACCAATCCCCACAG
>QEPC01001524.1:1936166-1953393 GCA_003113815.1 Sphenodon punctatus
GGGGGGGGCACTGCAACCCTTTATATGGCAGGGCCAGGCTGTTTGACTCTTGTTCTGTGTTAGCTCTTGCTCTGTCAGGTTGCATTCACAGAACTATGGTGCTTGCACTAAAAATCTTCCCCAGCCCTCATTGCATATATTTTATTTTCATATTTTATTTTATTTGGCACTGGCTGTTGCCTTGGCCATTAAAAACTAATGCATACAAAAGAAATACAATTTTAGTCAGGACAACAACAAATTATACACAGATAGACATATTAAACTTTGATAAGCTCCACCCTTAGGTTTTGCTGCTAATCATGATTCAAAATGTAAACATGGGCCAAGCATACTATAAGCCCACCTGCCAGATTGTTGTCCTACAATAATCATGCATACCCCCCTATGTTCTAATAAAGAAATCCAATTCCTAGGAAACCCCTTTCTTATAGGGGTAAATGATGCAATACATAACTCTTGAGATGCCTTGTTCTTCTCAGAGCTTGTTGTTGCAATACTTGACTCCTGAAAAAATTACAATATCAGATCTTACTTCTGAAATGTTTAAGTCCAGAAAGAAGTCCTTCTCCTTAAAGCTTGCACAGTGTCCCTTGATTCATAGGAGGAATGCTTAGTTCTCGTAGATGTGGCAGGCACAGCACACCATTTGTTTCCTTTTAACACCTGTCTCGTTAGTATGATAGCCTCAGGATAACAAGCCCACAGCCAGTCCAGTACAAGTCAATTACAAGTGGAGAGTTCCTTATTATGCACAAATTAGGCTATATAAGCCTTCTTCATAACTCTTGTAATGCCTTGCTCTTCTCAGAGCTTCTAATGGCAATACTTGACTCCTGGAAAAGTTACCAGATCGGAGGTTACTTCTGCTGCGCTTGAGTCCAATAAGATATCCTACTCCTTGAAGCTTACACGGCATCACTTAATCCATAGGAGTGCTTGGTTCTTGTAAGATAAAGCAGGCACAGCATACAGTTTATTTCCTTTTGACACCAAGCTCGTTGGTATAATAGCCTTAGGAGAGCAAGCCCACGACCAGTCCAATACAAATCCAGTACCCATAGAAGATTCCTTATTATTCTAAAAGGAGGCTATAAGCCTTCATCAAAATCAATCACATATTACAATAAAGTGATTAACAGAAATGTTCCATAAAGCTGAGCCCCCTTGTTCTCTTACACCTATACTTTAACACAAATGGAGCTCAACACATGAAATCTTCTAATTATTATTCATATTGGCCTTGACCACTTGCATACGAAGCCTTGCCATCCTAGCCACAAAAAAGGCTACCTCATTCATCACTTCCACATTTTTATCTCCTAAGAGATAAATTAATCTCTGCAAAGTTGACCATAAAGGATCAAGTTTGACTCGGCTCAGGAGCCTTTTTCTAGGCTGAGTGTATAAGGGGAAAATTAATAGATAATGTGGAAAATCCTCCACACACTGCCCCCCACATATACATTTCCGTTCTTGGCAAGGTGTTCCTTTATAGCTCCCTTCAACCTCCGTCGTGGGCACTGTTTGAAGCCTCAAGGAGATAAAGAATTTTCTAGGCAGAGGGTTCACAGAAGCTTTCAGATAGCTTTCACCTATTAGGCCTACAGACCAGTATTTATACCAGGGTGAAATACGTAAAGCTGCTGCCTGTGCTCTTTGACACTGTCTGTCTAGATTTCCGATTCTCTGCTTAACCATTTTCCTGGCTTCATTATAAGGGAGAGTCAAAAAGGGGAGTGAGAAGCCCATTCATTTCAATTTATGATTTACCCTTGTCCATCAAGAACCCTTATTGCACCATAGATCATTCATTGTTCCAGTTAGACACATATTTGGTAGTGAGGCGGCTGGAGCACAAGATTAAAACATTAAAATTGTTATTAAAACAATACAAAAACTTACCTTGTGTACAAAAAATAATTCCTAGTGCAAAAAAAAACACCTGCCCAATCCTACAAGCCCTGCCCACCCTCCCCCACCAAATGCCTGGCAGAAGAGCTAGGTTTTACAATTACATCGGAAGCTGAGAAGATTTTGGCTGAGGCGCGCCTCCACCGGGCGAGAATTCCACAATGACGGTTCAGCTGCTGAGGGTGCCCTCCTGTTCATCCAAATTTGTTGACATCACGGGACTTCCAGGAGAGTGCCCCCGGAAGACCACAGGGGCTGACCAGAGGTCTGGGGGTGGGGGGGGGGGGTGAGGCAACATTTCAAATAAGTAGGACCTGGTCCATGAAGGGCTTTAAAGGTCAACACCAGCACCTTGAAGTGGGTCTGGAAGACAATAGGCAGCCAGTGCAGTGCTTGGAGCACTGGCGTTCTGTGGGAGAAGGGTCGCTGCATTCTGCATTAGCTACAGCTTCCAAACCATCACCATGGTCAGCCCCACGTAGAGTGCATTGCAATAGTCTTTGTGAATGCTTCACCCCTTGTCTCTCCCTCTGTTCTCCTTCCTTCGTCTCCACCCCCACCCCCCTCTGTCTCTCAGATTGTAAGCCCTAGGCCAGGGGCCATATCTATTCCATTACTTTGTGAAGCGCCAGGTACACTGCTGTCACTATATAAATGCTTTCTAATAAATAATAATAATCTACCCTCGAGGTGATGAATGCATGGATGATAGTGGTGAGATGGGAGACCGAGACATATGGGCGGATCCTCTTCACCAGATTATTATTAGCAAGCATTTATATAGTGCCAGCAATTATTATTATTTATTAACAAACATTTATATAGCGCAAGCAGTGTACCTGGCACTTTACAAAGTAATAAGATAGACACGGTCCCTGCCCCTAGGGCTTACAATCTGAGAGACAGGAGCTGGGGGAGAGACATAGGAAGGGGAACAGAGGGAGAGACAAGGGGTCTAACATTCATGAAGATGCGAGGTCTCAAGTGCACATACTTGGCTTGGTTACGATGAGAATGACAGCAGGCAGGTCCATGTGGCAAGGATAAGGGTAAACAGACCATAGCTATAGGAAATAGTGGCTCAGCAGGATAAAGAGTCAGACAGAGCAGAGCGAAAGAGGTGAGTTTTAAGGAGAGAGTTGAAGGCATGAAGGAAGGGGGCAAGGCGGATGTGGACAGGGAGGGAGTTCCAGGCATGGGGGGCGGCAAGTGAGAAGGGACAAAGGCGCTTAGGGGAGCAGGTAGGGTGTGGAAGGGTGAGAGAAGGGACAGAGGAGGAGCGAAGTGCACGGACTGGAGCATGGAGGGTGATAAGTGCAGAGAGGTAGGGGGGAGCGAGGTTGTGAAGACCTTTATAGTTGAAGCAATGTTGATTGGGCAGGCTGACTGCTACTCCAAGCCTCTCTACCCCTGGTGCCTGGAAGTCTGCTCCTCAGCTGACTCCCCCTCCCTGTCACGTTTTGCCTTTCTAGTGACACGTTTTTGCCACCCGAACTCATCCAAATGCGATCCGAACTGACCAAACTGTTCGGTCATTTCAGAGTTCGGAATCAAGTTCGGTTCAGTCGGTTCGGTCGGTTCGGGTTCGGTCGTCCGATCAGGCTGAACTCTGAACTTCCGAACCGTGTTCGCCCATCCCTAGAGTTGATTGTCATCAGCTTAGAGGTGATATTGGAAGCCATGGGAGGCAATGAGTTTGCCTAGGGACAGGGTATAGATAGAGAAGTAGAGAGGGTCAAGGACAGAGCCTTGGGGAACACCGACTGAGAGGGGAAGGGGGGAGGAGCTGGAAAAAGATACACCGAAGGAGCGGTCTGAGAGGTAGGAGAAGAACCAGTCGAGGACAGAGCCACAGAAACCAAGGGTGTGAAGCAAGTCCAGAAAGAGTGAGTGGTCAACAGTATCAAAGACAACAGAGAAGTCAAGGAGGACAAGAGTGGAGTAGAGGCAATTAGATTTAGCCACAAGAAGATTGTTGGTGATCTTAGGAAGAGAAGTTTCAGTAAAGTGAAGGGGGCAGAAGCCAGATTGGAGTGGGTCAAGGGTGGAGTTGGCAGAGAGGAAGTCGAGGCCGTGGGAGTAGACAACACGTTCAAGAAGCTTGGAACCAAAAGGAAGGAGTGACACAGGACGGTAGCTAGAAGGGTCAGAGGGGTAAAGAGTGCACTTTTTGAGGATAGGAGAGACCATGGCTTGCTTGAAGGTGGAGGGGAAGAAGTCAGTAGAGGGAGAGGTTGACGATGTGCAGGAGGGAAGGGGCGACAGTGGAAGCAATGGAGGTCAGGAGGTGGGAGGGGATGGGGTCAAGGGGGCAAGTGGAAACCTCTCGGTTAGACTACTGTAACCTGCTCTACGTGGGGCTACCTATGGTGACAACTCAGAAGCTGAAGCTGGTGCAGAATGTGGTGGCCCGGCTCTTGGTAGGGCTGGGTCGCCAGGAGCACATTACACCAGTGCTCCGGTCTCTGCACTGGCTGCTAATAGTCTTCTGGGCCCGATTTAAAGTGTTGGTTTTGACCTATAAAGCCCTACATGGCCTGGGCCCAGCCTACTTGTGACATCGCCTCACTCCCTGGGTTCTAGACCAACCCCTGCTGTAATCTGGGGTGCCGTATTGGAGGTGCCCCGGGTTTTCCGAGGAGCACGCAGGATAGGGCGTTCTCGGTGGCTGCGCCACGCCTCTGAAACTCCCTCCCGGTGGGGGCTCATCTGGTCCCGGACCTCCCGACCTTTCATAGGAATTGTAAGACCTGGCTGTTCCGTCAGGCGTTTAGTGAGGGAGAGGGGTGATGGGAGGGAAAGGGAAGGTGGGGGGGGTTTCTTTCTGTTTTTATTATTATCTTATTGGGGGATATATTTTAACTGTTATTGTATTTTACATTTGTTTTGTTGTTAGCCGCCCTGGGCTGCCTGTGGCAGAAGGGGGGTGGGGATACAAATCTGTAAAATAAATAAATAAATAATAATAAGATCAGACTCAATCTCTACCCACTCATACTCACATTACCTCTTCCTGAGCTTGTCGGGTTATTTTATTTTTATGCTAAAAGAGTTAGCAATTTATTTCTGATCACAGGACACTGTTTTAAATGCATGCCAGGAAATAATGCCTGGAAGCCCAGAATACTGCCCTATGCGACCATATTAAGAAAAAATAAATCAAGTCCCTTTTCTTGTTATTTGATAGCCAGAATATTCTACTGCTTATATAGCTTCAATAACATTTGGCATTTTAGCTTAGTGTGCTTTTAGACAAGCATGTCACCGTTGCACGACCCACTTGTGCAATTTTTCAAAATCCCGCAAGTTGGGATTTAGACAAGCCAATGGCTGTGATCAGGCGCAGGAAAGGTGGTTGTTCATTGTTTGCCGACCGCGAATTAAATACCTCAATTTATTGCAGCCATCGGCTCGTCTAAATCCTGCCTCGTGGGATTTTGAAAAATCGCGCAAGTGAGTCACGCAATGGTGGCCCACTCATCTAAAAGCACCCTTAGTGTCTACTTTAGCTTAATGTCTACTTTATCAGCATGGCGTTTCTTGGAGATTGAGTGGAGATCGAGACAATCTGGCAGTGTTTGGCCTGATGTCACTGGCTGCCCTAAGAAAAAAATAAGGGTCAGAGATCAGAGAAATTCAGAGATCCAGACTCGCTGAGGATCGAGGATCGAGAAGCACGCCCATACTGTGAACCTGGGAAACCAGTGGAGGGCGAACCCCATCAATGATGAGAACCACCACATCCACTACCTTACCCACTACCATCACCTCCGTCTTGTTGGGATTCAACTTCAGTCAACTCGCCATCATTCAGTCCCCAACAGTCTCCAGACATCAGGTAAGCACAGAGATTGCTGGATCTGAGTTGGATGAAAATGAGAGGTAGAGTTGGGTGTCATCAGCATATCGATGACACCGCACCCCATACTGTCTCACGACCTCATCAAGTGGCTGTATATACATGTTGCACAGGAGCAGGGACAGAATGGAACCTTGTGGGACTCCATGTGAGGTCTCGCGGAGATGAAAAACAATCCCTGAACACTACACGCCGAGTCTTCCCGGCTAGGAAAGAGTGGAACCAATCAAGATCAATCCTGCCCATTCCAGCTCGATCCCGCAAGTGAGTCAGCAACATCTCATGGTCAATGGTATCAAAAGCAGCTGACAGATCTAACAAAATTAGCAAGTTCGAACAACCCTGATCTAATTCACAGCAAAGGTCGTCGACCAAGGCCACAAGCGCAGTCTCAGTGCCATAACCCGGACAAAAGCCAGACTGCGACGAATCCAGATAACCAGTGCAGTCTAGATGCCCCACAGCTGTTAATCCACAACCCACTCAATAACCTTTCCTAAAAAGGGAAAGTTAGAGACCGGCCGATAACTGGCGAGGGAATCAACATCAAGTGAAGGCTTTTTATTTTATTTTATTTATTTATTTTATGAATTTCTACCCCGCCCCTCCTGCCATGCAGCTCGGGGCGGCTTCCAAAATATTAAAACAATAAAATCAATTTAAAAACATCCAACATATTATAAAATGTTAAAACAGGGCTAAGAACAGCATAAAACCCAAAATAGGTGGGGGCACTAAACACCCCACCCCCACCCCTCCCTCCCAAAGGCCTGGGCAAACAGCCAGGTCTTACAGTGTCGCCGAAATGTTAACAGGCTAGGGTCCAGGCGAGCTTCCTCCTTTTGAGCAGAGGCCGCCCTATTACCTGTTTGAGGCAGCCCGGCACTCTGTCCTCTGGAACAGAGGCATTGATCATCCCCACCAGCAACGGCTCCACCGTCTCCCAGCTGGCCTTTACCAGGCAGGACGGGCATGGGTCAAGTTCACAAAAGGTGACCCTAACAGCCCCAAGAACATCCCCCACCTCGGTGGACAACACCAACTGAAATTGATCCCACAAAACTGGACAAGTCGGGACTTCCACAACCTCTGGTTCACCCATTGCAATAAGTGTGGCATCAAAATTGTGGTGAATCTGAGTGATTTTCTCTGCAAAATAGTCAACAAACATGTCACAGAGGGCATTGGATGACTCCAGTTTCAGGAAGAGGGAGGGAGGACCGACCAACCCCCTCACCGCCCGGAAAAGCTCCGCTGGACGAGATTTTGCAGAGGCTATACGGGCAGCAAAACCCTCCTTTTTTGCTGCCCTTACAGCTATAACAGAGACACATAAACTGGCTCCAACATCTCACCTCCCAGTACCCTCTACCCCCCTTTCACTGGGGGAAAGGTTTCTCACCCCCAACCCACTCCCTCTCCGACTCCCCTCCCATGGGGGCAGAAGAAATTCCCAACCTCCCAATGAACATAACTTTACTAACACCCCCCTACCCTAAAAATATAACTTCCCCTAACAAAGCCTTCCCTGAATAAATAACCAAACCACCATCAAACCCCCTTCACCCCCATGGGTACTTTTTGTGGGTACTCATTTCAGCTCTAGTCAGGACACCAGTCTTTGCACTGAACCCTGCCTGAGAGGCAGAGATTAAACTGGGATATGGGGGTCTGATCCTTCTATAGCCAGGGCCAGCTTTATTCAACTCTGTCTCCTGGTGGATGGAACAGAAATGCTGCCCAAGTTGATGCAGGAGGAATGAGGTCAGTCTACAAGACTAAACCCCACCCCACTGTGCAAATGGCGCTCGTGCATCTCACGTGCAGATCGCACTCGCACCTGTGCAGGTGAAACTATGGCCTGTACGCAACCTCTGCATGCATACGCAACACTTGCAGGGGGTTGGGATTGAGCCCTTTGGGTGAAAATAAACAAGATGAAGGCCCACATTAGCACCCACCAGGTGTATGCTTGCCTGTCTGTCTTTTGGATGTTTTCCAGCTGTTAGCCTGTTCCCCCCATCCCCAACTTGCTCCCTACTCATGGTATCATCATCTAGGGACATTGCAGGCCGACCATATCAGCCAGTGCATGCTAATGTATGCGCACATATCTACGTCTCGTTAATCAGGTGGGGTGTGCAGCACTTACCTCTTTCATTTTATGAGTTAAAAACCCATCCGATTTCAGGGATTCATTTTCATTTGTTTTTATTTTTTCTTTAAAAAAAATAATAAAAATTATAATACTAATAATTTAAAAACACATGCATGCACAAATGGCTGCAAGACCATTCTGTGCATGCAGGCCTTTTTCCAAAATGGAGGCAGCAGCACTGACACCATTTTGGAAAATGGAGCTAGTCTGCACATGCACAGAATGGCTGCCCTTTTCCAAAATGGCGGTGCTGCTACCAGTGCCATTTTAGAAAGGGCTGCAGATGCAGAGAATGTTGCCAGTGGTCACTGTGCATGTGCAGAGATTCTTTTTGGTTTTTAATTATTTTAAACAAAACAAATTAACAAAAATGAAAGAAAGCAAACCTATATCATTTGCTTATTCATTCGTTTTCAGAGCACTAGTTACTAAAACAAATGGGGCTTCATTCATTTTAGTAACTAATAAAAACAAAATAACTTGAAGATCCCTATTAATTAGTTTGCGTGCAGCCACTCCCACATCCAGGTCCACTAGTACCATAGAGTTGCCCGTAGCATGCTCTCAGCTGAGAGGTGGCCGCATGCGGTACCGCTCGACCAAGGAAGGGGTGGAGGAAAGGCCATTTCCAGAGACTCTGCACCTGCACTACTCTCTCTGTTTGGGAAAGGAACTGAGAGGAGCGAAGGAGGGCGAGGCTGCTCTGGAGGATCTACAGGGATCCTTTGCTCCCCTCAGTTCCTTTCCCAAACAGAGAGAGAGAAGTGCAGGTGCAGATCCTCTGGAGAAGGTCCTTCCTGCACCCCCTGCCTTGTTCTTGCCTCTCACAGCCACCTCTCAGATGAGATAGCACAATCATTCTCTCCTTTCGCAGCCACCTCTCAGCTGAGAGAGCACAATCGTTCCCTCCTCTCGCAGCCACCTCTCAGCTGAGAGAGTGTGATGGTTCTCTCCTCTAGCAGCCGCCTCTCAGCTGAGAGCATGAAAGCAGTGCTTCGGATGGAAAGAGAGGTCACAGCCAGGGAAGAAGCCTTCCCTGGCCATCACCCCCCTTTCCATCAGAGCCAGGACCAGAGAGAGGAAAAGCATTGAGTGGTGTCACTGGTGGCAGCTGCCGCCTGCACATGAAATGCACGCCAATTAATAGCTCTACACGCTAGCATGTGATTGGGAGCTGCATGAGTCCGACTGAATACAGAATCCAGTGGGCTATTGGCTCATTCATAAACACCCTTAGACTATGGTGTGCTACTGCTCAGCTCATCCAAGAAAAGCATTGTGCTCTAGACTCAAGCCCATAGGTTCTCAGTTAAGAACTCATCCTCCCAAAGAAAAAGATGTAGTTTAATCATACAGCTTTAGAATCTGGGAAAAAAAGTAAGTCTCGAGTCATTTTACAACCAATTAAAACATAAGACAAAATTGTGAGGACAGGACTGCTGCAAACAGAAGGTGGCATTGGCCCATTTTATATTTACCCCTTGCACTAGAAGCTCATGCTCCTTTGCCTTCTTAGTACTTGCTGCTGGGCACTACATTTGCCTACAAGGAGATATTTCTTGGTTGGGCACGTAGGGCTTTGTGCCCTTTTTTCTCAGTAGGAAGGAGTTGGGGGAGAGCGGAGGATAGGAGCAGGCGCAGCGGCTGGTGAGGGAATGAAGCAGAGCTAGAAGAATGAGAGGAAGGGTCCGGGAGCAGAGGATATTCGGGCTTTGCAATCTTCTCCTTTACATTTTTACTGTGGCGCCTGCTGGAGTCCAGCTGAGGCGTTTGATTGACATCTCTTGGCATTGTTTGGCCCAATACAGTGGCATTACTTTGGGCTAAAATTTGTGTAGGATGCTGGATTCCCTTGACCCACATAATCCCCATCTCCATGACCCTGGAACTACATGGGGAAGAAATTTGTGGGGGCATGCATCCCCATACTCTCCACCCACTATAATTACGCACAGCACCCGATATCACCACTTGCTAAAGATCACATGAAAAAGCCAGAACCTTCTACATCTTCAAATTGTGGACCCACCTAAACATTCAGGAGATTAGGATCAGTACATATGAGCCAGAACCTGAGAGTGGCAGAATAGGGGGGAAAAGGTACAAATCCAGGAGAAGAAAACTGTCTCTGCCCATTCTTGGGAAGAGAAAGGCAGGGTGGAGAGTATCAGTGGGTTGGGGTACCATGGTCAAAATGTGCCCCAACCACCACCACTACCTTTAGCTATATTGTGGTTGTGCCTGTGGATGAATGCCCTGCTGTGCCATAAAATAATATGATTCAGCAGAAAGTTTAAAGTTGTCACGCACAGGCTGAAATTAAATTCTGGCTCGCAATCCATTATTGACAGAACAAGTCATTCCAATCGATTCAGTGAAACGTGGATCAGGATAAATCTGATCTTCATTTCAACTGAATGATTGGATTGAGTCTGCCTCCTACTGCGTGTGCACAAAATGGCAGTAGCGGTACTGGACATACACAAAATGGTGGTGCATACCACATGCGCCGTAGGAGGTGAAATCATTCCATCAGAATATCATTTGCAATTTCTCCACGGCTTAAATCCACAGAAGAATTTCGACTGACATTCAGAAAATGCAGAAAAGTTCCGCAAAGATTAAAGGTGTGTTTCAATTCAGCCCTGTGAATCCTCCAAGACTTGAGGCAATGTCACACTTTCGGTGGAGAGGTTTTTTTCCCCATAACCATCCTCTTTTAAAGTGGAGGTCTGGTCACCCTACTCCAAACAGTTAGTTCCTATTCAGGAGGAACAATCCCTCTTTGGGTGCTGGAACCCACTCTCTCCCTTTCCGGGCTGGACTGAGAAGCAGGGGAGCTTCTATCCCTCTTTACACACTTGCAATGTTGGGAGGTATTTCTGTGTGTGTATATACGTGTGTGAAGGGGTGCAGCTTATTTTCTGAGGGTGGGGTTTGTCCCTCTTTGGCAGCTGTACATTTCGGAGATATACGGCGGACCAGGAGCCCATCATCTCCTGCCTGTCCCCCCACCCCTAGACACCAAGAATGTTGTTTGTTCTCTACCAACACCCTGCCTCTTCTTCCCCTCCATGCCTGAGCGTAAGGGAGCAGGCCTACAAAAGGCTAAAAAGTAACTTTCCCTGTGGACTGTGCCTGCTCCTTCATCTTATATGTGAAATATAAGAAATATGTGAAAATAAATCTTACTAGTGCCATTCTGGAGAGGTAAGTTACACTTTCAGTGCAGCATAACAAATTTGTGCTCCCTGCTGCGTGCTACACAAGCACTTCCAGGATCAAGGCCGGATCTTTAAATTAATGATAAACTTAGCTGGGATAACGTGTGCTTTGTGTACTCCCTTGAGAGTGGTCTTGTTACATGCGATTTTACACCTCTGCTGGCTAATGCAGAGATTCGAATGCAAAATACAGCATTTGGGAACATTATGCAGATTGGAAATGCTCCCCAGAGGTCTGTGGAACTACAGTAAAATGATTTTGTTACCACCTCCTTTGGAGCAAAGCTTTCCCACCAACGTATTGGGTTTTATTACTGTGGATTTTCTATGCAATTTGTTTTGTAAAAAAAGATCACTTGGATGGCTAATGTAGAAATATCATGGCCTAACTAAGTTCATTTGCTAAAAAGAGAAAGGGCTGGCGAGTGAACAACTAGTTTGCAGTCTTTGGCTCCTATAAATCACCACCAGAGAATACCCTAGGATCCTCACAGATCATTTTTTTCACCCTAATAATTTTTGTTTCTAAATCCTGGCTCTTAGTCATATGTCTCCGGCCACTGAAGTTTAACAAGCTTCCCTGCATCGACAGAATTATGTCTTGTTCTCCACAGAATCAAATATAATGAAGTTGCTCATTAAAAATAATGAGCTGACTTAGTAATGAGCCCTGATCTACAGTGTCTGTCTGCAAAATATCTTCTTTTCAGCTGAAAGACAATTAGATTCAGTTGAGGTCCCCAAGTTGGGTTATAAAAGGTAAGCAAAAAAACATACTTAATTATGCAAAGTGAGTACTTTGAGAATAAGCTCGTAAAGGTAGAGGATTGCTCTGAAGCAGTGTTACATTGGCCTTGAAGTATAATGGTTTATAGATGCTAGTGGAACAGGTAAAACCTAAATCACTGAAAATGTTCTCAAACTTGCAACAATAAAACACAGGCCAACATGATCTAACTTGAGTCTGAGCAGTGGCCTGCAGACACTTCTATTTAAAATAAGTGGTTTGAGATTCAGAAGTGCTGAGGCACCATTTCCAATTACCAAAACCAGGCCACTTGTTCTATAGACAGCTAAGTAGCTAAGTTTGGCCACTTAGGACACTCATAATCAACTTACAAGCCACAAGGGAAAATATTCAAAAGTGCTTAAGAGACTGAAAACCTAAGAGACAACCTCTACCTCCTATGTTCTGTGGCAGTCTCCAAGTCCACTCTGGACATCCTCTTGCAAATTCCATCGTTGCACTAGGTCCATATGGCACGGGCCCACAGAGAGCCATTCTTGGTGGCTGCTCCACAGCTTTAGTCTGTAGCAGACTCTTGGTTGAGCCTCCCTGAAAGAGTGCCTGCCTGGAATGACAGCCATAGCACAGAAAAGTATTTCTGGGACCCATTCCATGAAGTGTGTCCTGGGAAATATGCCTCCTATTTGTGGCTAGGCATACCGAACCCATTTTGCATTTCAAAAGATCACTTAGATGGGTGAACACAGATGAGGCAGTAACCCAGATTAACCCCCTCAGGATGGGTGGTCAGCTGCTCACCTGCCCCACGGCCCCCACTCGTGGTGCTGTCCTGGTGAACGTGGAGCCTGCCGTGTGGAGGAATGCTGGTTGATGCCGGCAAATGTGTCCCCCACATGCTGCCTCCGATCTGTTGTGCACACAGCCTGTGTGTGAGTACAGGTCCACCAGAATGGCAGAGCACCTACAGCAGTTTAGAGAGTGACTGCATCTCAGTGGTGAGGCAGGGGTTGAGCACAGCAGGGAGGAATGGCTTGACTGTATTAACAGAAGCATTGATTCCACTCTATTCAGCACTATTTAGACCTCACTTGGAGTACTGTGTCAATTTTGGGGAGCCTCATTTTAAGAAGGACATTGACAAAATGGAACAGGTTCACAGGAGGACAACAAAGATGATAAAGGGTCCAGAAAGTAAGTCTTATGAGCAGGGTTCCTAGTTTTCTCTTTGCAACAGAAAACCGGAGAAAACCAGAAATGTTGCCTTTTTCCAGAGAATTTAACAGAAAATGGGGGAAAACGTACAGGTTTGGGAGGAGGACACAGGAAGTGCGGGGCAGCGATGACACAGAACGAAGCTGAGGGAAAGGGATCTGGAGGCATGTCCTGTGAAGAGGCAGGGGCTCTGTATTTGGAGGGGAGCTATGAATTGGGGGCAGTCAGGTCTTCTGGACCTTGTGAAGGGGTCCTAATTGGGTCCACAGCAGCTTCCCCAAGTGCCAGCCTCTCTATGGTCCCCCCCTTTCTGGTTGGTGGAGCGGTCTGGGAGAAGGAAGCAGTGAGCGCAGGGCAGTGGAGGGGAAGCAACCTAAAGGTATGTGCTGTGGTGGTGGGAGAATCTCTGCATTTGGAGGGGGGGGTGCCACAGACCTTGGTTTTGGGGGAGGGGACTGTTGGTGGGACAGGTAGCTGCAAAATTGCAAAAAATGAAAATATTACAATAAAATGTGGTGTTCTAACTCATACCTATACATATTGTGGTAAGGGGAAGTCAACTAACGTTTACATTTAATCATATTAAACAGAGGTTTTGGTTATTTTAGAGAATGTATGTTTTTTATCAGAAAGATTCCAGTTTCTTGTTGCAGAAAACTAGAAACCCTGCTTATGAGGTAAGGTTGAAGGAAGTAGGCATGTTTAGACTAGTAAAAAGAAGATTAAGGGAAGACATAACAACAGTCTTCAAGATGTCTAAAGGACTGCCAACAAAAAAAACAGCAAGGAATTGTTCTTCATGGTTACATAGGACAGAACTAGAAATAATGGGTTCAAATTACAGGAAGGTAGATTTCAATTAAGTATAAGGAACATTTTTTTAACAGTAAGATTGGTAACAGATTGCCTAGGGAGGCAGCTGTCCATCCCTAGACGTTTTCGAAAAGAGGCCTGAAAGCAAGGCCATCTATCAGGGATACTGTAGTTCTAGTCATCCTGCATTCAAGCAGGGTTTGGGATTAGATGAAGTCTCTTCCAACTCTATGATCCATAAGTAAAAACTAACTTTATCGCCTGGCAGGTTTCAGCAAAGTTTGCTTCACCCCTAAAAATATAAGCTTCTTAAGTCCCATTCAAATCAAGATTGTTGTGAGGGTGAAATAAATTGGTTTAACTGGTTTCTTAACTAAATGCAAAGATTTCAGATGGTCTTGCTAATTCTCTTTAAATGAATAAGGAATTATGACACTACAAGAAACTATTATTTTCTAGTTTGATGATGGAGCCTCGCTGGCTATGAATCTTTTCTTAGGTACAGTTGTCGCTTTTAGCCTCAATAAAGACAGAAATAACCACAACACTGTAACCCCCAAATATTACAAGGTCCTCGTCTTTTTACCTCTCCAGCTAAATTAACTATGTTCAAAATATTTGAAGTCATCAAGACTAGGATTCGACTTGTACCACAAGAGCATGCTTAGACTCAGGCTGTGATAAACCTCCAGGGGAAGGCTATCCCAAAGTTCTGAGGCAGGCACTGAGAATGCCTCTGTAGGGCTGAGATGAGAGCAAGTGTTCCCATTGTGAAAGGAAATAACCTTTCAGGAGTGCTTGTGAGTGTCCGTCGGTAATTCATCCGTTCCTGATTATTTTGCGCTTCTTGTCATTTAAAAAAACCCATTTGTTTGTCACTTTCTGGGACTTCCCAGAACTTTTCTATCACTTTTCAGGAATTGTTGTCAACTTCTGGGATTTTCTCGTCACTTTCCAAAACTTGTACAACAGTTTTACAGCACTTTTATGGCCATTTCCAACACTTCCTTGGTGCTAAGTCAGCACGTTTTCATCTCCACAGCACTTGGGACACACAGGGTTTGGGACCAGTCCATAGCAGCCCCATTCAGTTGGGGAAAAAATAAATAAATAGGAAATGGCAAAAACAGTGGGAAAGCTGATAAGTTTCCACATCATGCAAATCTCAATGAATGCCCTGCTTCCACAGAAATAGCACTCGCCGAGACTTCGCTTTTCAGAGCTACATCTCTCTGCGTGCTATTGCCATACAGACTTGGTACAACAATGGAACCTGCAAGAGGGTACCCTCCACTGACCACCTCAGTTCCCATTCTTTGCAGTGAGCAAAGGTGTAAGGGAACACAGGGTGTTTTTACACGAGACACCCCCATGCATGGGCACTCACTGTCCACGTGGGGGATGTCTCATTTAAATACAATGCGTGGGGGTGCGTGCTCCCGTAACCCATGCACCGCCGACACCCAGTCCACACAGGGGGCAGGCACTTTGAGAAAATCCATAGTGCCCCATGCGTGGACAGGATGGGCATTGTGTGGAGCTGTGTATGGGCACTGCGGCTGTGTGTCGGGCTACTTGTTTGAAGCACTCCCCTATGGAGGATGCCCATGCACCCATCTCACGTAGCAGCTGGGGACCCCCCCTGTCCCCACCCGCCCATCTTGTTTAAAAACACGTAAGGTGGAGACCCATTGACAGTACTGGTCTCTTTTCTCTTTCACCCCTTGCTGTTTACAGCTGCCACAGACGATCCAGATGCCTTAGTCATTCAGGGGGAAAACATTTCTTCCAGACGGATGAAACATCTGGATGACTGAGTTCCAGGTGACCAGGTGTCTACTGTACTACTAATAAATATGATTCTGTTGCCTGATAGGACATTTGATTGATCACCTTGATGTTACATTGCGGGTTATAAAAATGTAAATGGAACACAGTAGCAGATTTAGGAAACCAGAAGCAGATGCTTAATTGTTTTCATGGTTTACTAATTTTTTCCCCCCTGATTTGCAGACTTCGCTTAGGAATGCTCCACTACTTCCAGTCCTTGCTCACTGGGAGTGTGAAAAGTGAGCACGGCCATGGTCACTTCTTGTTTACCTCATTTAAAATCATAGAATCACAGAGTTGGAAGTGACCTCAGAGGTCATCAAATTCATCCCCCTGCTCAACGTAGGAAATCCACAGCTACAGCATCCCTGACAGATGGCTGTCTAGCCTCCATTTAAAAACCTCTGGCGAAGGAGAGCCCACCACTTCCCTAGGCAATTTGTTAAAACTGGCGAACAGCTCTTACCGTTAGGAAGTTCTTCCTAATATTTAACCAAAATCTGCTTTCTTGTAATTTGAGCCCATTATTTCTAGTTTTACCTTCAAGGACAACAGAGAACAAGTCTTTGCCATTTTCAATCGATATTTCCCACAGCCGATGTGGGGGAGGTACTTGGGGTGGTGAGGGTGACCAGTTGTGAACTAGATCCTTGCACGTCCTGGCTGGTGAAAGCCAGCTGGGAGACACTGGGGCCGTTGCTGGCTGGGGTTGTTCATTTATTTTAATTAATTTATTTATTTATTACATTTATACCCCACCCCTCCTGAAACAGCTCGGGGCGGCTCCCTTTGGGGGGGTAGGGTGCTGGACATTCTTAAAACTGCAGTTGCTTGGCCCCTGCTTATGAAGCCATCTTTGGTAGGAATGGGCAAACAGAACGCAGTTCAGATGTTCGGACGTTCGGTTCAAAACCCGAGTTCGGGTTCGGCTCGGCAGAATTCGGCTTGGTTGAACTCGGCCAAACATCCAAAAATAGCGCTATCGATGCAGATACCGAAATCAACTTGTTTTTTTCGGTATCGGTATAATTTGGCCCTGAAACCTCCCCTGGTGTCCACCCCTGGTGCCAGGAAGTCTGCTCTTCAGCTGCCTCCCCCTTCCAGTCACATTTTTCCCACCCAAAGTCACGTTTTTCCAGCCTCTGAACTCACCCGAACTTTTCTGTACTGTTCGGCCATTTAAATGTTTGGTTCAGAAGTTCGGTTCAGTTGTCCAAACAGGCCGAGTTCAGGCCAAACTCCGAACTTCCGAACCGCATTCGCCCATCCTTAACCTTTGGATGCTGACTCCCCAGCTAGTTATCAGCCTGTCTCTAACCTTCCTTTTTTATGGAAGATTACTGAACGGGTGGTGGCCCGACAGCTCCAGGCTCATCTCGATAGCCTTCTTTCTGGCCTTCCCCAGTCTCACTTTTCTCCCCGCATCTCTGTCCAAAACTCTGCTGCCAGGGTCATCTACCTCGCCAGTC
>QEPC01001524.1:1955202-1996038 GCA_003113815.1 Sphenodon punctatus
AAACAATGTTTTAAAAATACAATCCCCCCCTACCCCACCCTCCCACCTTCCCCTCCGAAGACCTGGGTGAACAGGCAGGTCTTGCAAGCTCGCCAAAATGCCAACAGACCTGGGGCAAGACGGGCTTCCTCCGGGAGGGAATTCCAGAGCCTCGGCCTGGCCACCGAGAACGCCCTCTCCACTGTGGCCCCCCGCTTTACACGGGGGACCTCCAAAAAGGCGCCCCCGGTGGACCACAGGGATCACCCTGAGGCACGGAGGGCGAGGCAGTCCCCAAGTTATGAGGGGCCCAGACTATGTAGGGCTTTATAGATCAACACTAGCACCTTGAATCGGACTCGGTACACTATAGGCAGCCAGTGCAGAGTACGGAGCACAGGTGTTATGTGCTCCCACCTTGCCGTCCCGATAAGGAGATGGGCCGCTGCATTCTGCACTAGCTGCAGCCTCCAAACCAGAAACAAGGAAAGCCCCACGTAGAGCGCGTTGCAGTAGTCTAGCCTTGAGGTGATGAAGGCATGGACGAGAGTGGCCAGATCAGGCCTGGAGATGTAAAGTCGAAGCCTCCGTACCAGATACAGCTGGCGAAAGACGGCTTTAGTCACCACCTCCACCTGCCAATCCAGACGGAGGCCCGAATCCAAAACCACCCCCAGACTCCGAACCTGAAGAGCAACAGGTTGGCGAACACCCCTATCAGGGGGGCCAGCACCTCCCCCGCCCTTCCCACCACCATCACCTCCGTCTTCATCAAAATTGGTTCAAACGCTCTGCATCCATGCCCAGAATACAACATCTAAGAAAATATATTGATTTGCCAAATATGGTCTCAATAAGACAATAATGGAAAAACATTAGATTTTCCCTCCCCACCCCCAAGAAAAACCTCTCCTTTTCTAAATTTCATTGATTATCCCAAGGCTATTATAAATAATCCATCACAGCGTAACTCATTTAGGGATTTGTCATTCATTATACTTCATAGTCATCCCAATACAATGCACGGAAATAGCCTGGTCATGGGCCAAGAACAGAGTTTTTCCATACAAAAATAAATCTGCACGTTTAATATTTCAAACACACAAAAGCAATGACAATAAAAATCTCACTCCTCCAAATAACTGTAACTGGACGTTTATGCTCATGTGGTATCTCATCTCAAAGTCTATGCCTTTACATACACATACAGCATGGAAGGATGGATCAGAGTTGCTGGGTGAAGAGAGAAGAGTTTGTTCGCAGAAAGAAAACTTCTGTAAAACCGACAAAGTTCTAAACTACAGGAACTGCTCATAGGTACTGATATTACTCAACTAAGGGTGTTTTCAGATATGACGGCGGCCACGGCATAGTTTAATCTGCTTTGGTGTGGATTAAACTAGGTGCCGCTGTTATGCCTGGAGGCACCCACCAGATATTTGTCTGGTCTGGCTCCCGGCTATGGTGGGGGCTAGCTGGGCTGTGACTCAGGGATTTTGGCCGCAGATCCTGACCAATCCCAATTTCCCCAAGTCACACCCCAGGCTAGCCTCCCCACCACAGGCAGGATCTGGCTGCTGGATCTGAAGTAAAGCAGGCTTTCACATCTGGGGTGGGTGCCATCATGGCCATCATTGACTGCCATGGCCACCCATCAGCCGAGGTGGGTGGCTGGTCTGCATAGCGCAGAAGTAGGACCCAGGTGACGCCAGTCTGTGTCTCTCCCTGACCCAGTCACCATAATGTTTGTTCAGCAGCCGGGCCAATTCCCAGCCCGAGTGACGGCTCCCACCAAAGCCTGGAGCAGTCCGTGGCCATGGCGGAACCTGTCACATCTAAAAACACCCTAAATCAGGTTAAGTTATGTTTAGTTTAGTTTATTCAGTATTAGCTCTCGCCATAGCCAGCAATTAAGTTATGTTTACTTGGTGCATCTCCCAGATGTTACCAATTCCAATTGAAAGCTGTATTCTAGGTAGTACGCTCCAACAAGATTTTATGAAGTGAGAGTTCTTAACACTTTGCCTACAGGTTACCTGCTATCAACTACATGGGACTGTGCTGGGTCAGGTGTTATAAGAATTAGGGATGGTCGAACATGGTTCGGAAGTTCGGCGTTTGGACCGAACTCAGTCTGTTTGGTTGACCGAACCGAACTTCTGAACCGAACTTGAATTTCAAACCAAACTGAACCGAATTTCCGAACTCTGTTCTCCTATCCCTAGTGGCAACACACACCAAAAAAACTGGTTCTGAATGGCCAAACTTGGTTCGGAAGTTCGTAATTCGACCGAACTTAGTCTGTTCGGTTGACCAAATTGAACTTCCGAGCCAAACTAGAATTTCAAACTGAACCGAACCGAATTTTCGAACTCGAATTTCAAACCGAACCGAGTTTCCGAACTCTGTTCTGTTCGACCATCCCTAATAAGAATACATTATTTTAACCCCAGGCAAATAAAGAGTAGTATTTTCAAAAGCACTCAGTCCCTGCTTGGCTTTGCTCTGTCAATACCAATGGTAAAATTCTCACCTACTGCAAAAGAAACAGATTTAGGTTACTAAATTATCAACAATATCCAGAAAAGGAAACAGCTCTGAGGGTAGAAAAAAAACCCAGCATAATTATATGGTAATATTTCAGCTAGATATGAGGGACTATTACTTTTTATATCCCAATTTAATTGCACTTTATATTTCAACAATAAGATGTGGGGATAAAAACAAGTCATTATATAAGGAATTTATGCATTAATATCAGTGGCGACACCCATTCCTAGACCTGTCAGGCGATGGTTTAATGGATTAAGTACCTTCACAGCTATTCACGGATTCCAGCACCACACATCTTAAAGAACTCAGGAGCACAAAATGCCCTTGGAAAGACCAATGGGTCTTTTTTCACATATATGTCTGCCTATAGCAAGGCCATTAATTGACACATGGGTGAAGCCTCCATTCTTGAGCATTAACACATGTGCCTTTTGACAGTATCTTCAGTTCACCCAAAGTGGCTCCTTTTGCAACCCTGGCTTGTGAGAAACTGGGTGCTGCGATGAGCAGCAGAGTCTAGGAGAATGCATCTGCTGCCAAAGATCAGCTTGATGGTTGCTAAATATTCACCACCAAACAGTACTGCCTGCTATGCTAATTCGAGGTAATCAGCTAAAGACTGGGGAGAGGACAGGACGAAGGAGGGCTACAAGGTAGGACTGAATGAGCAAAATGGCAGCACCTTGCTTTTGGGGAGGCTGAACAGCTGATCTCTAGCAAAAAGAGGATCCCATCGCTGTCCACTCTGCATTTTTGCCAACTTGAATCAGAGTGGGTAGGCAAATCTGTTGGAGACAGGATCTAGCTGGGATTTCCATTTTAGTTCTACAAGGCGGGGATGAGAGTGGCATGGTGTGTAGGCAGATCAGAGTCAGTGTAAAGGTGGCACGTGTTAGGGGAAGGGGCCTCAGGTCATAGGGGGCCAGTATGAAGGCACACGCTGAGCCACAGCTGCAGCAGTGGGTTATGAGAGGACCCCTAAAGTATCAAATCAGTAGGATTCTGTCTCCATAGAGCAGCATTGCCCTGAGCCCCATCAACGCAGTCAGTGACAATGTACCCAATCTCAAGAAAGGAACCAGATTAGACTCCATGGACAGACTCAGTGGCAGAGATAGTAGAACATGTCAAACGTTTGTTTTGTCCAGCATGGCGGAAAAGCTAGGGCATGTCCAAGCACCTAAAAAACAACAACATGTGCTGTAGAAACACACATGCCCTGATAAAAAAATAGACTTAAGTATGTGCTTAATGAGACTGCTCATGCACTTAAAATGAAGCATTTCCATATATATTTTGATGAATTGAAGCCAGAAAGCAGTTTTTTGCAGATATTTTTTAGATGAGAATACACATCTTTTCTTTCAAGTAAGACCAAAAGATCAGGACAGAGCGCTTCCCTTACCTAATCCATAATGGGCGCTTTCACATGGACAGCATCCACACCTCTGCCCTGCCTCACCCCCCCCCCTGCCCTCCCCAAGGCAGGCCGGCCGTTTCAAGGTGGCCCAGCAGATATGCAGGCAGAGCAGAGGCAGGGCAGGCTGGCCTCATCGGTAGTAGTGATCCAGAACATCTTGGAACACCACCGGCAGAGCAGGCAGCCCAAACCTGGGGCACCAGCCAGTACAGTCCAAATCCTCAGCGGACAGCTATCACAGCCCCACTCTATCCACCTGGCAGCTCTAGGGTGGGGGTGTGGACGCCACACATGGTAGCAGGAGAGATTAGCAGGTGGTTCCCGCAAGAGAGTGCTCCTAGCCAACTGTAGGGGTCATGGAAATGGTGGAGCAGGTTAGGAAAGACAACCTTTCAGATGCGTAGAGTCCAGGCGATTTACGGCTTTAAAGATCAAACATAGCAGGTTGAATTGTGCCCAGAAAGCTATAGGAAGCCAGTGCAGACTGTAAAGCACAAGTGTAATGTGCTCATGGTGACCTGTCTCTGATAGGAGCCAAGCCACCGCGTTCTGCACCAGCTGCAGCTTCTGAACAGTCACCCAAGGCAACCCCAGATGGAGCACATAGCATTGCAGTAATCTAGCCTTGAGTAAAGGCAGCATAGATGATGGGTATTACACTTCTTCCAATTTGCCCTTGGAAGAGGTGTCTAGCCTTGATATGAAGACTGTGAGCGATGAACCTTTGATGTTTGCCTCCCATGCTGTAGGTGTTCTCTGGATCAATGAAGATCCTTATTCTTCTGAGGTTTCAGTGGAATTAAACTGAAAAACGTTAACAGTTTTCTAAAGGAAAATGTAAATGCCATCCTGCTGTGTGCTTGCATATGGAGACGGTGCATTTCTTTAGTGAGTCATGGTAAAATACTTCAAAATAACCATAATGGACTCCATTTCAAACAGCGATAATTATTTGTATTGTCTCATGACACAGTTGTATTACAGGTCAGCATTATATTATATTTACTGATCTAGAAAAGGTGATTAGTAGGGCTTTACCTGCAGAAAATTATACCTTCCCGTTCCACTGAGGCTGTTTAAATACCAAATTGCACTCATATGCAAGCACAACATCTCATTCCCCAGGCCTCTAAATCAATAATTCTATCAAGAAATCAGACCTGGTGTTCATTCATGTAATATTTCTGATAACAATATTACACTTTACACTTGTAGAGTTCGTTTTAGGACATCTGCTTTATACTAACCGTGTTAATTTTATGAAGGAGGGGGTAGAAATCCAATAGAGCTCTATTAGATTTTTTTTCTCCAATTAAATTAGCATTACATGAATTTAATGGGTATCAGTTAGGCAATGCTATTAAGAGGATTTTACACATTAAAACCAAGACTTTCATATTTTAAACTTTCTTTGTACACACAATAAAGGAGAAAAACTCTTAAAAGTACAAGAAATTAGCTAAATCCAACAAGTAATGGGAGGGGGTGGAGGGATGCAATAATAAAAGGTAAGAAGCCCTTTGTACTAACAAGCAATGTTAAATAAAGGAAATCGTAACGGTAAAAACAGGTGCTTGTTTTGATTTTAAACAAAGCTCAACTCAAATTCCATACAGAAATGAAGCCTAGTGGCTAATTTGTTGGGCCTGAACGTGGTAGACCAGGGTTCAAATTAGGGATGGGAATTTTGGTTTCAGATAGAACTGAAATTGCCGGGAAATGACTGTTTTGGATTAATCTGAAATTTTTTCAGTTTAGGTGTTTCGGTTCATTTATATTGATTTTGTTTTGGTATTTTTGCATTGTGCTGGTTTTGGGTTTTTTTTCATTGCGACTTGTTCCCATTGACTTCGATGGTAGAAAAAGATCTGAAACCGAACAATCCTAAACCGAAACAAGATCCAAAATTCATAAGGAACCGCAACCAAAAAATCCAAACCCAACATTCCCTTGGGAGGAGTTCCATCCCTAGTTCAAATCCCATCTTAGCCATAAAACCAAGGCACGTTGTTATTCTCAGTCTCTGTTCCGATTCACAAAATGAGAATAATAATGGCCTACTGTCAGCTGCCGCAGCCGCTTCTCAACACCCGGCGGCTGTCTTTTGAGCAGAGAGGCCCCGCCCCCCTTACCCGCAGTGAGACCGAGGCGCCAACGCCAACACAGCCACCCTCCTCTGGAGGCTCCAACGGCGGAAGCAACATGGCGGGCGGCCTCAGAGCCTCCCAGGATGTTGTGGAGCCCCGTCCCCCGTTGCAGCACTCCGGGCGCCTCCAGGCATGCATGGGGGGGCGGAGCTAGTGCTTCAATTGCCGGCGCTGAGGAGCCAACAGCGCCGGTGAAGAGAGCTAGAACGCCTGGAGAGACTGGCCCCACTGTGAGATAAGTGCTTGATTTGTGACTGCCTTGAATTTGGATTATTAGTGTGTGTTTGTCCTTCCAGCCCCCTGCCCCATCCTGACCCTCGTCTCCTTGTGTGTTTGTGAGCTCCCTAGTGTGTGTGGGTTTCAAGTGTGCTCCCTGCGTCCCGTGACTCCTCCTGGTGAGTGGGTGGTGGAGTGAGCCTGCGGGTTCGTGTGGGTGCTTCCCCTCCTCGCCCTTGGGTCCATCCCTTCCCCTCCCCTGAGCGTGCAAGCCCCGTGAACCTTTTCCCCCTGGACCTGGTCCCTTTCCCTGTGGAACCTGCACCCCCCTCACAGACCTTCCTCGCCTCCCCTCTTTTGTGTGAACACCGAGAGAGTGGGTCCCCTTCCTTGCCATACAGCTCTGCGCCCTAGGATGATAGGGGTCCATATTCCTGGTGCGTGAGCACACGGACGGACCCACATACTATCCTGACGGGCTTCTTTCCGCAGCACGTGAGCAGAGCTTCCTGGTGTGCTAGAGGCATGTGTGGGTGGCGTTTCTTCCCCTTCCTACCCCCTCCCACTGACACCTACCTCAAAGGACAACCCCATGAGGGAGAACTAGATAAGGATTGCAAAGCATTTTGAATGCCATGTGGGCTATATAAATAACAAGTGTAAAGATAGAATTGAATGTAATTTAATTAACTTGATACATAATGTTATCTTTTGACTTATTTCCAAAAGTATCTCACTATATCATTTTCTTTCCTTCCCTTTATTTTTCTCATTCACTGTCATTCTTTCACCTTTATGCTAGGTGGGTTATAAAGGCCTTTCTTTGTGGCTAATTCCTGTAATTCAGTCATATTTAATTCTCTCATTTTAAGTAACAGTGGTGACATGCAGGAAATGCTCCTTGATGTCCGATTTAAAGTACATAATGAAAGCTTAATTTTCATATGCCATATTTAATAGAAACTTTAAAAAAAACAACTCACATTTTGTTTTCTAACTGATCAGATTCAATTAGATTTTAATCATTGCCAGTTTATTAAGCCTTTCAATTGTGGCATTACAGATCCTATTCCTCTGAGACACTAAGACAAAAGTAGGCCTCCAGTTCAACATCTGTTCTTTCAAGTAAGACCCCAATCTAATAAAATCAGGACAAAGTGCTTGCCTTTGCCAATCCGTAATGTGTAAATAAACCCTCAATGTCATCCGGTTGGCACTAACAGCAACAATCCAGCACTGCTGGAAGTTTATCAGCAAATTCCACTGTAATTAGAGCATGGCAGAGAGAATTTAATTTTGTCATACGCAAACAATTTAATTGAACTTAAAAGCAGTTATAATCTCTATGAGACGGAAGTGGAAAATGGGAATTAACTATTTTGTGGGAGGAAATATTTGCTAATAAACATGGAAATTAAGCTACTAGGGCTGAAACGAGAATCAGAAATCATCTTACAGAAAATCTCATAAAAATCCAAATTCAGGGATGACCCCAACTCAGATCTCACAAGCTTTCTCACTTCCCCACCTTAGCACATCTTTCCAGGTGGGAGGAAGGAGAGCTGAAGGGAAGAGGTGGGCTCAGAACAGCTTTTCAGCATTCTATTGGCTGCTGACTCCTGCTAGCCAATAGAATGCTGAAGATGTCTGCCCTTCCCTCCTGCTCTCCCTCCTCCTATTCCTGATAATTGTCTATCGGCCTCTCTCAGCAACTGCCCACAGAGACACCATCACCCCGGGGCTCTGTTGTACTAGCTGGCAGCCCCAGACAAGGTAAGGTAGCTGGGAAGGGGATAGAGTGGCTTCCTCCTCCTTTTATCCTTCCCCCTCTCCCCCCAGCACTGGGTATTTTGTTTTTCCAATTCTTATGTTTCTTGGTAAGAATCCAGTTGATTCTCATCTCATTCTCATTTGGAAGCACGAGACAAGAATTGTGATTCTCGTCGAACAACACAGGAAACCAAGAATCAAGTTTCAGCTCTAGTTATCTTCTATCCTCTGAACAACCATGTGAGGTAGATCTAACCTGATGTTTTATCTACTGGTTTGCTTACCTCATAAGGACCTTCCTCACAGGGTTGTTGAGTGGCAAAACTAGCCAGGACAGTAAAGCACTCTGAACACTGAAAGCTATTTGTCATCATGTTTTGTCTGGAATCCTTATGTTTGACCTACTGATTTGCGGTCAAACAAGTACAATGCACAATGGGATATCTTACTACTGAAACTAGAGCTGAAATGGGTACTTAATACCCATGGACAATACCTGCATTTTTGGTACTACATAGGTACCAATGGTTTATCTGGGTACCAATGATGTACCCAGAAACGCCAAAAGTCGGTATACCGATCAGTATATTGGGAGAGGAAAAAAAAATTGGAATGGAAATTAAAAAAAATTGGGACTGGAAGTTGATTTTCCAAGGCAGAAAATAAATACTCTTCCTTTGCCCTGAACCCATCCTTGCTCCCAGCTGCTCCCAACTCCACCTCCTCTGTCTGTGCAAAACCATCTGGGGAGTGGGACTGGTTTCAGGGTCAGGGGCATAGCTATAATAGGTGCATCAAGTGCAGCTGCAGTAGGATCCTTGAGTCTGGGGGGTCACATGCATATAGAATGATATGCATATTGGAGTGGAGGGTCTCCAAAAGAGAGATCATTTCATCTTTTGCACCAGGGCCTATTCCCACCTATCTACACCCCTGTTTCAGGTGACCCTGACACCCAATCCAGAACCATCCGCAGTGTTTCAGCCCCTGCATGCAACCGGGCTGCTACTGCTGGGATGAAAGAAATGGAGATGAGGTCACTCACTCAAAGATAAGGGATGGATTTGTAGCCACCAACAGGGAAAATGCAGTGAACACATGGATCTATAGCATGGATCCATGTGCTTGACACTATGACACTCCTCTTCCCTCATCATAAGCAAACCTCCGAAGCACCGAGAATGGGTACTTAATTTATATATATATATATTTTTTTAATTATCCTGCCCCCTTTGGCAGCTTGGGGCAGCTAACAATAAAAACAATAAACTACAATACATAATAAAAATTAAACTAAAAAGATCTCCAAATCTAAAAACAACTCACCCTCTCCACCCCTCCTCCCATTACCCATCTCCCCTGCAAAAATCCTAGTGAAAAAGCAAGGTCTTCCAATGGCGCCTGAGGGAGGGAAGATCCGGGGACAGACGGAGGGAGCTCCACACCTGCAGTGCTGCCGCCAAGAACACCCTTTCCAATGTCCCCCCCAGCCGCACCCTGGGGATTTTAAGAAGGGCACTCTGGGTTGACCACAGGGGCTGATCCAGAGCTCGGGGAGTGAGGCAGTCTCACAGACAGGTTGGGCCTAGGCTGTTTTGGGCTTTATAGGTAAGGACCAACACCTTGAATCAGGCCTGGAAGGCTATTGGCAGCCAGTGCAGCAAATGAAGCACAGGTGTTATATGCTCACAGTGCTCCATCCCTGTTAGGAGATGGGCCACTGCATTCTGCGCCTGCTTCAGTCTCTGAACCATAACCATAGGTAACCCCACGTAGAGCGTGTTACAGTAGTCCAGTCTTGAGGTGACGAAGGAATGGACGATGGTGGCCAGGTCTGAGACCAAGATATACGACCAAAGCCGCTGTACCAGATGTAACTGGCAGAAGGCACTCCTCACCACAGCTGACACCTAGACATCCAGGAGGAGCTGCGAATCAAGGAGTACTCCCAGTCTACAACCAGGGAGGGATGAAACCCATCAATGACATCCCTTCCTAAAAAGGGAAGGTTAGATAGTGGATAACCAGACACGGAGTAATTTAGTACCCATGGGCAATACCCATGTTTTCAGGTACCACTTCAGGTATCCAATGGGCTACCCAGATACCTACTGGGTACCCAATTCAATTCAATTCAATTTTATTTATGGCACTAGCTTAATGCCATGGCCAAACAAAGTGAAGACTGGGTACCCAGATATCTGAAAAATCAGTAATTTTTTACCAACTGCCATTACCAATCAGTATATCGGGACAGAAAACTGAAAAATCAAGATGGAAATTAAAAATTGGGAACAGACATCAGTTTTCTGGGATAGGAAGTTGACTTTCTGGGACTGTAAGTTGAATGTCTGGGACAGAAAACCATTAAATAGGTATCGGAAATTGGTAAATTGATTAAAAAATTTTACAACGGTACTGGAAGTTGACATTCTGGGATCAGAAGTTGATGTTCCAGGACATTGGGTACCCAAATCAGGCTGCAATTGTGTTTGATTGGTACCAGACGTGTCAGTTCGGGGTCTGGAAATTCGTTGGGCATACCCATTTTTGCAGGTACTCACTTTCAGCTCTTCTTTTCTATCCAGCTCACTAATTGTACATGGTCCACTTGTACTAATTTTCAAAGTGGCCTGCAGTAGGATGGTAAAGGTTTCCCAACCCTGATTTACATATGTGTATCATATTCTTCCTTTCATATCACCTAAACACACTAGTTTACCTCACAGTCCTGTTTCATCTATCAAGGCAATGAAGTGAATTCACTGAGCCTAAAAACCATTCTTCCTGTTTGTGTAAGCGTGCCCAGTGTGCAGCAGCAGCAAAAAAAGCAAACAGAATGTTTGGACATAAAATGGGTCTCTGGTCTAGTTGGCCCTTCTAGGCCTAATCTTAGCTTTTGGACCTATTTGGCCTCTTAAAGTAGTCCTCGGCTCTCTCTCAAGTATTTAACAACTCCTGGTCCCTCTCTGGATCCACAATTGTACTTGGCCCCCTCAGGGATCAATGGTAAATTTGGCCCTCTCTGAGCTCATACGGCCCTGGTCATATGGTCTCTGGCCCTTTCTGGGCTATTAATACAATTGGACCATGTCATGGCTAACAACATATTTGGCCCCTCACTGGGCTATCAATACAATTGGCCCTCTCGGGGCTAATCACAGGTTTAACAGCCCCACTGAGGCAATTTACTCATGTCTCCCTTCCCCTCTTACAAATTGCCCGTACCATCGGGAATGGGACGTCTCTCAAACAAGGTGGGTCTCCAAAATTAAATGCCAAACAAAATACTCTTCTTTGGCTTTTAGCATAAATCCATGTAATTATTCACTTTTCCCAAATAACAACATCCCATAACAGGCCTTAGGACACTTTATCCTTATTCAACGTTCAATACAGATCCCACCTGCATTTCCCACGCTCTCTGTCTGGTCCAAGGGATTGGAGAAATTATCTCCCAGGTTTGTCAAGAGGCTTCTCCAGTAATCTGGCTTAATGGTGGCCAAACTCAACTCCTTCTGGCAACTGTCAGCTCTGTCCACTCAACTGCTGGTTCTTGACTTTTTCTGCTCCTCCTTCACTTCTCTTTGGTTTTCCTGGATCATGAGGGAAACTGCAGTCATATCCTATCTCACTAATGGCTATTGCTAGGCTCCCTAGCTAATGAAGCAGCTGTCTACTACCCCAGTGTTGTTTGCAGACTTTCCTATGGCGCTGTTTACACGCTTTCTGTCAGTTTGGGCTGCGGCTTCTATTCAATCTGCTACAGTGCGTGTGCTGCATGTGTTGCACAGGCGGGTGGCACGTGCACAGGATAGGATTGTGCCCATGGAGTACAAACATACCCCACATGACACTGGGCTGCTTGGTACAAGACACTGTAATTCATTTATTCATTCAGTTTTTTCCTACCCCGCACCCTCCTGCTCACAGAGCAGCTCAAGGTGGCCACTGCCAGCTGGGCCTGGTGCCATGGAAGGGGCTGGGAAGAGCTGCTTCTTTAGGGTTGCTTGCTGAAACCCCATTGTTTTCAGAAACTGTTTTGCTGGTTTCAGGCTGAAGAGTCACACCTAATCTTGTATCCCTTCCAGGTAACAAATGGCTGCCCCTCACTCCTCCCTTTTGCAAAGACAAGACTGTGCCTCCAGTATTGCAAGCAGCCAAAAATCCCTGGGAAAGAACAGAGGAGGACACAAAAGGTGCAGCAGAAAACTAAACTGTGCAGCCTGCTACAACGGTGAGCACTTGATTTCCCCCCACATTCCCTCCTCTTAATAATCCCCTGCATGGGTGGGCCGGCACGCAACCGGGCTCTATGCCAAGCTGGGTTGTGGCATGCAACTGGGCTCTGTGCCAAGCTGGCATGTGGCGGGCAGCTGAGCTCTCTACCAAGCTGGGCTGTGGCAGGCACCTGGGCTCTGTGCCAAGCTGGGTTTCGGCTTAGTGTTTTCATAGCTGTGTGTGTGTGTTGTTTTTGCATGCGATAGGGAGGTTGTACTGGGACACATACCAGCTTTGCTGTCACAAGAAATGAAGTTTGATCAGGGTACATGTATACCCCACAGTAATATCTTCTGGGGTACAAGGTTACCCGACAATAACATCATTTCCCCCCATAAAATTGAATAAGGGTTAAACAGCTGAGAGCCACACATAGCTCCCGAACCACACTCAGGCCACACACCCCTGCTCTATAATAAATATGGGGGAACATACTAACAAGTCAATGAGGTTTACCGACATCAGAAGAGTTTCTTCAGAGTATTAGAGGTGTACACCAGAGGTCAATGGGTATTTTCAGACATTACGAGATCACAGTCAACCACAGTGAACCACGGTCAATCCCGCGGTGGGGCCAAAGTGCCCTGAACATCTGTTCGGTGACCGCCAGATGTGAACCACGGTCAATAACCATACGGGGTCAATGTCAACCACGCTTCCGGAGCTCCCCACGGGACAATCTCCGAAGTCTTCCATGGACAATCTTCCATGGCCCCCTGTTGCTGACTGCTGAGTGTCTGAACCTACCGCGGCAGAGCTGTCAGTGCTGTCGGGCGTGTGGTCCCGTTCGAATGTGCAGTCAGGGCTGTTCATGCAGGATCCCTTCGAGGCCTACTACCTGATCACCCACCACATGTTCTCGTTGGGGTACCGCTGGTGCATGATCCATTGGCCGCACCTGGTGCACTGGGAGGGGCAGCCGTCCCCTGGGCCCATTGTGGCTCAAGCAGCTGGCTGTGAGTCCCAGTGTGCCTCCCGGCCCCCGGTTGCCTGCCCCATGTGGGCTCCCGCCCCTGGCCAGGGATGGGTTCCACTTGCAGCTCCCTCCCTGCTGCCTCTGCTGTGCTGCCTGCTTCCCGGGGTGCTGCTGCCCCTGCCTGTGGCCCCGGGTCCCCCTGTCTGCCTCTGCACCCGGTGTTCCCCTCCGTGGTTGCCTTCCACGGTGCCTGGGTCCGGCTCTCTGCATGGCCTCACCAACGTACCTGGGTCCAGCTGACTGTCCTCATCCGCCAGCGCTCCCTCCTGCAACCCCAGCCCCCCCCCTTGGGTGCCTGTGTGACCTCAGGGTTCAGGGGCCCCCGGACTGCCCTTCCTGGCTTCCTCAGGGGGGGGTATGCATCTTTGGACCTGCTGCGCTGCATCATCCCCTCCTGCCTGCCCCCCATCATCCCCTCGCTGGGGTGTGGGGTCCGAGTATGCCTCCTGGACCATTCCAGGGCTGCTCCCTGTTCTGTGTGGGCTCCTGCTGTGCCCTGGGCCCGAGCTCGTGGGGCGCCCCATTCCTGGACTGCCTGTGTTGCTGTGGGGGTGTCCATGCAGACTGTTCCGCTGTGGGGGTTGTGGTTGCCGGTGTCCTGCCCTGCCCCTTTGCTGTTTCCCCCCCTCCTCCCTGTTCCGCACCCCCCCTCCCAGGCCTGGTGTGCCTTGTGTGCTGTCTGGGCACCCATGTCCCCCTTCCCTTCCTTTCCCTTCTGGGTGTGGGTGTGTGCCCGGGCGTGTGTTTGTGCTGTGTGTTCCACTCTGCCCCTGTGGTCTGTGTGCCTGTTGTGTGTGGTACCTGGCTGGCTCTTCTCCCTCTTCCCCCTCCCTTCCCGTTTCCCTTGTGTGGGCATTCCCTTTTGTGCCTTCTGGCTTCGTTTGGCCTCAGGCGGCCATGTCTGTGTCCCACCCCTGCCTGGTGCCTTGTAGGTATTTTGACCACGCCCAGGAATCGGTGGCACATCTGTTGTGCTGCCCAGGTCCGTGATCTGCTGGCCTGATTCCCTGCCATGGTCCCAGTCCCATCACATCTGTTTGGGGCTTTTTTTGACCACAGGGGGGTGGTGGTTCAGTTCACCCCCACCGGGGATGCACTGTGAATCGGGACTGAGTAATGTCTGAAATCACTCCATGTTGTTTCCATTTTATTTTTTGTTTTCATTATTTAAATCTGTCGTTTTCATTTTCATAAATATCAAATTGTCATTTTTGTTTTTGCTTTCATTTGGTTTCAATGGAAAACACATTTTCAGCTGTAACTTTTTTGTTTTTTATTATATTTGGCTGGGACTTGGAAAGATTGTACCTCCAATGGAAGGCATTATGGGTACCAATGTTTGAAAAGATTGGACAAAGTAATCAAATTTTTAAAACTTCTGGGTTTCCCCGGAAGGCCTAGTGAAGGGTTGAAGGGAAGCCAGTCACTAGTGCTGATGCTGCCTGGACCTGTGCCATGCTGCTGCTGCATCTGCTGCCACCACCACCGCCAAGAGGACACAAGTAAGGCGATCTGGGTGAGGGGGTAGAGCGATCCCTGGGGTGGGGTGGGGTTTTAAACCACCCCCCACCCCAGGGATCACCTAGGACCTGCTGATACGGGCTCTGGGTCGCTGCCGGCATGGCGTCGGCCCAGAGCCCAGACTAGCAGCCAGACTTCAAGATAATTTTTTTAAAAAAATCCAGGCTGGGCAGGGTGGGTGGAGGGTGTCCCCCCTTCCACCCGCGCAGCCTTGGGTGGGGGGTGGATTTATGGGGTTTTTTTCATTGATTTCAATGGGGACAGTTCCCCATTGAAATCAATGAAAAAAAACTGGTAACGATATACCGGTTTTAACCCAGTAAACAGGGTTTTTGTAAACCAGTAACCAGTAAAACCGGTAACTGTTTTTTTGCCCCAAGTCCCACCCCTAAAGATTGGTTTGTGATGCCAGTTGGATGGTAGAAATGTCAACCAAATATCCTCAGTCTGTGCTGTGACCATCCCAACTTCTCTCCCCCACTTTTTACTGGGAAGTCAGAAGCATCTGTATAGGAAAGATTTAATAGTCTCTTTTGTCCTCTGTCACAAAGCTTCAGGATGTGATTCTGATAATAACTGACCATCCTGTATGTGTAAAATATGTCTCCTGACTCCTGGGATGCTATCCCCAAAGTCCCAGTTATGTCCCTTCTACGCCCGCCTCAGGGTCACCCCCTATGCCCGCCTCAAAGCCACTACCGATTGGTCCTGTTAAGCTGGAAGCATGCAATAATTGACCAGTGAATGTGTCTGTCAGTCTTTGGCGTTGCTCCACATCCTCCCTCCTACAGCCTCCCTCCCCTTGCCCTGCCAGGTGCCTGCCTCTGACTGGCACTACATGTGCTGCTATTTATCTGAATAATGGTCTTCAAGGGGACAACTTCAATTGCTTATACAACTGTGTCCCTTTATCAAATTGTCCTGTAGTTTGGCAGAGATGATGGGGAAGATATTTGATACATTCCTGCCAAATGGAATATAAACATGTTATAGCTGAAAATGAATTTTCAAATTAATGTCTTATACAATCAGGACCCTTTATCCAATCTTTCAGAAAATTGGCACGATTGTTAAGCTTGTGGAGGGACATAATATCCTAAGGTTTCATGCAAATGGTATGGAAGATAAAGAAGTTATAGCCATGAATGTGTATGGAGTTTTTCTTAAAATCACAACATTCAATTGCTTTTAAAATCAGTTCCCTTTATCTAATCATTTTAAAACGTGGTACACATAATGCTCTCCATTGGGGGCACAACCTCCTGAAGTTGCATCAGAATTGAATAAGAAACAAAAAAGCTATATCCAGAATTGTGTTTTTCAGTTTTTTCCCTTTAAAAGACATGCACATCTCTACAGAGAACCACCCATATGAGTTTCAGGTTTTTCCACATTTTTAAGAACCTTCTTTTAAACAGATAAACTGACTGCAATATGAACATTAAAAGCCCTCATCATTTCTACTAAATGCACTTGATGGTACGCGTATGCAGACAACTTCTTTAACTGTTGTCTAAAACAACATTGCTATGCTCTTGAGCTCAGTCATTGCCAAGACTTGTGACCTTTGGGTGAGGGTAACATTGCTATCTATAATTCACAAAGAAGAAGGAAAACAAACATTGCTAGCCATTTTTATTTTTAGAAAAAGAGTAAAATTGTTTGGGTTTTTTCCTAGTTACATTGGTATATATCTGTACTCTGGACCTACACCACTGTAATGGAAAAAAGAGCAAACTTCAAACCTTACATAGATTTAAATTGCTTTCAAAAGAATTTCTCTTTAGAAATATATTTATGTAACAGGGTCGCACTCAGTACAAGGAAGCCCTGTGCCTTTAAGGGGAGATAGGCATAAGGCAGTGGGCCCTTTAAGAGCAGCCAGAGTGATCTGCACACAGGTGTCTGGGGGAGAAGGAGACACCTGTGGGGTTGAAGATGGGCCTGTCCTGGAGCAGCCAGGTCTGCGTGACCAGCAGAGATGCTCGAGGCGGCCAAAGGAAAGGTGGACAGCCAGAGTGAAAGGAAGAAGCTGTGGCAGAGCCGAGAGCTGGGAGCAAGCAGCTGGACTAAGGAGAGCAGTCAAGAACGCGGCCGGAGCAGCAGAGGGCAGCACAAGGCAGCAGCAGCAGATTCAGGAGGCTCAAGTCACTGAAGCTCAGGTGGGGTGAGATCCTGACTCCATCCCTAGCAGTGCGGGGCAAAGGAGGAGAAGCAGCCAGACTGGAGCCAGGCTGGAGTGCAGACTGGAGCCAGTGGGCTCGCCTCAGAGAACTTGAGACAAAGCCCAAGCAAATAAGATGGGACAAAGGCACGGAGGGACTCGGAGAACGGGGTAAACAACGGACTGGGCTAGACTAACAGGCTGGGGTGTTTCCCTGCCACAATCTAAGCTCATGACCCTACTGAGCCAATAAGTGACAGCAATTCTTTATCTTTGGGTAAAAAGCCTTACAATAGCAGAAATACTACAATAGCAGAAATAGGGTGCCATAAATTGGACTAAATAAATAAAATAAATAAATACAGAAAGAAACGTTTTTGTAAAAAGTGCATTGTGAGATAAACAATGACTGTTTTTTTCTTTGCTGAGGTCAGTTGGATAAGCGAAATCCGCCAAGGAACGTTTTTATCCTTCTAATAGAATATCTCCTACTCATAAAAAAGATGAACCCTGACTACAGCCTTAAGCCAAGATTATTTTTTAATTAAAATTATTCTAAAGACATTTATTGCAGAGGCTAAACTGGCAAGGTGTGAAACAATCGTCCCTAACGGGAATGTTAATAACCAATATAAATTATTGAAATTCAATATAAATGTAGAAAAAAGAAATACTGGAAAACTGGAAGAACACACCTAAAAAGAACAATCAGATAAGTCAGTTCTGACTTTATCGTCCTCAAATGTTTTCCAAAGAGATGTTTAAAAAGCAAGTCATTTAGAAAAGGAGCATACGATACTGTACTTAAGGGAGATAAAAGCTTAAAGAGAAAAAAAGGCTCTTTAAACCCTTCTTCTTTGAATTGATGTAAGCATGTGTAGCTGTAGCTGTATTTCTGTTTTACGACACAAATATCTCCACAGTGACTTTTAATAATCAAAACACTAGGAAAACATATGACAAGGAGATGGACTGGATTACCAACTAGGTCTCTTTCAGACCTGGATTAGAACCGGCCCCTTTGGGCCCTGGGACAAGGTGACCAGCTCTGCAGCACCACCATTATGGCCAGCTCTAGGTCCTTATCCCCTGCACCTTAGGCTCTGCTCCACTGCCCAGATAGTCTGGTTGGACTCCCCACCCACCAGGCTCTGACTGGCCCCTGGTTGTGCCGGGTGAGTATAAAAGGCACATGGCACGAAGCAGAAGGTAAGCAGAGCAATGCATAGGCCCTTGTGAGAGTCTACTTGGATATTTATTTATTTATTTATTTATTGTATTTTTACCCCACCCCTCTCATCTAAGGGACTTACAAAAATTTTATAAAAGCATAAAAACAATCACAATATAAACAACATTAAAAAATCACATTACAATTTATAAAAAAATTATAAAACCCCCACTAATACATAAAAACAAGAAAAAACAAAACAAAGAACATTCCCGTCTCCCCAACTCATCTAACCCATCCAACCCTCCCCTGACAAATGCCTGGCAGAAGAGCCAGGTGTTACAATTCCACCAGAAGGTGTGAAGATTAGGGCTGAGGCAAACCTCCACTGGGAGGGAATTCCCGGGCAGCAGCACAGCTGCTGAGAATGCCGTCCTGTCTGTTTGAATCCGCCGGTAATGTCCAGGAGGGCGCCCCCAGATGACCGTAGGAACCACCCAGGGCGTGAGGCAATCGCTCAAATAAGTAGGGTCCTGGCCATGAAGGGCTTTATAGGTCAAAACCAGCACCTTGAGTTTGTTTATTTATTTATTTATAAATATTTGTTAGCCGCCCCCCCCATGCCTATGGCATCTTGGGGCGGCTCACAGCATAAAAACACACAATAAAATTCATTAAAATAATGTTTTACAAATATAATCCACCCCACCCCACCCTCCTCTCCGAAGGCCTGGGCAAACAGCCAGGTCTTGCAGGCTCACCGAAACGCCAACAGACCTGGGACCAGACGGGCTTCCTCCGGGAGGGAATTCCAGAGCCTCGGCCCGGCCACCGAGAACGCCCTCTCCATTGTGGCCCCCCGCTTTACACGGGGGACCTCCAAAAAGGCACCCCCAGTGGACCACAGGGATCGCCCTGAGGCACGGAGGGCGAGGCGGTCCCCAAGGTATGAGGGGCCCAGACCATGTAGGGCTTTATAGATCAACACTAGCACCATGAATCGGGCTCGGTACACTATAGGCAGCCAGTGCAGAGTACGGAGCACAGGTGTTATGTGCTCCCGCCTTCCTGTGCTCCCACCTTCCTGTCCCCATACCGCTGCATTCTGCACCAGCTGCAACCTCCAAACTGGAAACAAGGGAAGCCCCATGTACAGTGCATTGCAGTAGTCTAGCCTTGAGGTGATGAAGGCATGAATGAGGGTGGCCAGGTCGGACCTGGAAATGTATGGACACAGACTCCGTACCACATACAGCTGGCGGAAGGTGGCCTTAGCCACCAACTCTTCCTGCCGATCCAGTCAGAGCCCCAAGTCCAACACCACCCCCAGACTCTGAACCTGCTGGGCTACAGGAGGGTGGACCCCCCCCCCCTACCAGGGGAGCCAGTACCTCCCTCGCCCTACCCACCACCATCACCTCCATCTTATCAGGATTGAGCTTCAGTCTGTTCTGCCACATCCAATCCGCCACAACCTCCAAACATTGGGAAAGTAATGAGACAGCAGGACCTGGGTCAGTTGAAAATGAGAGGTACAGCTGAGTATCATCAGCATATTGGTGACATTGCACCCCGAACCCTCTCACAACCTCCCCCAGGGGCTGGATATATACATTAAATAATAGCGGAGACAAGATTGAACCCTGCGGAACGCTACAGGTCAAGGCCCGGGGGCTTGATGTTTCAGCCCCCAGCACCACCCGCTGGCTTCTCCCTGAGAGGAATGAGCGGAACCACCCTAGGACAGTCCCGTCCAGGCCCCCCAGGTCTCACAGCCATCTCAGCAGCAGCCCATGGTCCACGTTGTCAAATGCGGCTGAGAGATCTAGCAGGATCAAGAATGTTGAACATCCTGCGTCCATCTCCTGGCAGAGATCATCCACCAAGGCCACCAATGCCGTCTCCGTACCATAGCCCGGACGGAACCCAGATTGAAAAGGGTCCAGGAAACCAATGCTGTCCAAAGGCGCCTGGAGATGCAGTGCCACTGCCCGTTCAATAACCTTCCCTAAAAGGGAAGAGTAGAGACGGGTCGGTAGCTGGCGAGAGTGTCCACATCCAAAGATGGCTTCTTCATCAGGGGGCGCACCACTGCCACCTTGAGACTGGGTGACAATCTCCCCCGCCAAACGGATGCGTTCACTACCCTCGCCAGCACCGTCCCCAGTTGGGCCCAGAAGACAATAGGCAGCCAGTGCAGTGCTCGGAGCACAGGTGTTATGTGCTCCTTGCAGTCCGTCCCACGTAGGAGGCGCATTCTGCACTAGCTGCAGCCTCTAAACTGTCCCCAAGGGCAGACCCATTTAGAACTCATTGGAATAGTCTAGCCTTGAGGTGACGAATGCATGGATGATAGTGGCCAGTTCGGAGTCTGAGACAGATGGGCGGAGCCTCTTCAGCAGATGTAATTGGGGAAAGGTGCCCCTGGCCACAGTCAACACCTGGGAATTCAGACCTAGCTGTGAATCCAGGAGCAACCACAGGCTCCACACCGATGGTGCCAATGGTTACCCTCCTGCTCTCAGTCCAGCCTGCCTTTTTTAGAACTGATCTTCTGGCTTGACCCTTAGCCTTGACTCTGACCACACTACTGGGTTGATGCTCACTTGGACCTAATCCTGCCTTCACTCTGCCTGGATTCCACTTGGTGCCTAATACTCTCCCATCTCTAACTTCTATTATTCCATGACATTGGAAAGTTTCTTGTAAGTGATACTAAGCATGCATGTCATCCATCACGAAGCCAGGAGTTCTGAAGAATGAGTCATCTGCCTGTCTTAGGAAGATAACCCCCATGTGTACCAGCAAAACTAATTATTTATGTTGCATTATTCGGAGGAGAAATACACGCGTGTCAACATTTCAATGCAGAATGAGTACGAGGAAATGCTGAATGACATACACCGAAGCACATCCATTTTTAATATCTAAAATAAAAATGATTTTACACTAACTAGTAATGTTATTATTTTTCCATTATGAAAACATTCCCGGGAAGCACAGAAGATTCAAACTTCAATCCACATCCACTTACTCTGGAGTAGCCTCATTGAAGCTACAGAGCAAGACTGTGGGCCTTCTAGAATTCAATAGATCTACTCCAGAGTTAAGTGGCTTGCAGCCTCGATGTTAACAATGGGTGGAAACATATCACCATGATCCTGTCTGGAAAGCTGCTTGCAACCCACTCAGGATCGGGCCCAGTTTCAGAACAAATGTTCACGTGGCTGGGCACAGGAGAGAGCAGGGAGCCACACAAATGTGCAGCTGACCAGCCCCGCCCCCACATTGCGCCCAGAGGCCCACCCCTTCCATGATGTGCAACTATGACAGCCAATGACGGCTGCCCGTCATGGTGGACACTGCAGACTGGCCTGGGAACAGCAGGCTACCACATGTGATAACCTGCTATGGCCCAGCTGTGCAGGCCATTTCCTGGGCGTGTTGGCGGTTAGCCTGGCTGGTGCCCCCGAAGGTCTCCAGGATCACAGCCTGGGCTAGTCGTATTTGCCAACATGCCCGGGGAAACTCTGGGGTAAACATCTGAATTGTCCCCAACAAATGTGGTGGTGGCCTGCAGGTCAAAGCAGGTTCAAGCTTGCCACGATCACATTTGTTAACACCCAATAAAGGGTGAGATCCTCCACTGACATAAATCTGCATAGCTCTGTTGATGACAATGAACCTATGCTGATTTACACCAACTGAAAAAGAAAGAAATCATTCAGAGTTTTCTCTATTTATTTATTTATACTCCAACATCTGGCCTGTTCCATGAACTAAGCTGAATGGTAACCATTCTGAACAGCAGCCTGGCCTCATGTAATAGAAATAAGCAAGTATAACTAATGTCCCATATATAACAAGTATTTATGGGAATATAAGTAGGAACCTGTGTTCACTGCATTTTCCACATTGCTGACAACAGAAAAAATACACTGAACATAGGCACATGAAGTCAACACATGTGACTGGATGAATATGACACACAAACACACTTGCATACAATGCCAAAGTGTATTGCCTTATTCTTGTAGTTTAATATTAGAAATCACTACACGTGATACTTTGCATGATTTTCCTTTTACTAATGTTGCCAGGAGCATTTTTATTAACCTAGAAAATATGTTATAAGGCTGTTGGGGTTGTTTTTTTTCTTCAATATTGCTGTCTTATTGAATTTTTTGCTTCCTGCTTTCCTTTTTCACAGAAGGGGAGCTTCATTCTACTTTTATCTAAATTAGGTTTCAGAAAAAGCATTATTGGAAAAAACCTGAGCCTTTGATCTTACCTTTAACTTAGTCAAGCTTGTCTGTCCTGGGTTTCATTTTTTCTGATGGACTGTGAAGCTACAGAACAACCCGGAGACATAAGAGTGTATTACAAAGGATAAAGAAACAGTCTTGGTATATCACAGGTTATACCAGAGATATTTCTCTAGTGTGTGTGCCTGTCAACCAAGTCCATGCACGCACACACACTCGTTTACACAAGCATATTACTTACCTTTTTTCTCATCTCTTTCAGAAGCCTGTGTACACTATTTAAAGTATAGCTGCAAACTTTAGGGATAGCATTTGAATACTCTATTGAATTTGCATACATGTCTTCTCTTAAGTATAGGCTGGAAGAAGGGAAGGACTTTTAAGATTTCTGCCTAAAATTGGCTTCTATTTTATAGAAAAAAAAGTCTCTCAAGCAGTTTAGACCTAAATGTTAATGTTTAAGGTAGGTTAACTCTAAGAGCTGTGTGGATTGTTTATAATTAGCAATTTATTGACCAAAATTTGTCTGTTTTTTTCTTTGGTGAAATACTTGGGAACAGGGGTGGGAATTCTGGTTCTCCCGAGACCGATATTGCCGGTATTTGGGTGTGTGCCGGCTTAATCCGATAAATCCGATATTTACCTGTACCAGCATACCAGATTTTTAACATTGGCCGCTTCACCGGATTTTTTACATTGTGGCCATTGAAGTCAATAGCCACAATGTAAAAAATCCGGTAACGCGCCAATGTTAAAAATCCGGTATGCCAATACTGGTAAATCCAGTAATGGGGAGATCCGATACCGGTACATCCGGTATCCAGTATTCTCCCCGGTGTCCCACCACTACTTGGGAACAGAATTATGATTATCCTCTAGGATAAAGTAATGTAAAGTACTTTACCCTGGGTTAAGTTCCTTCCTAGTACCAGAAAGCTGTCCCAAGCCTTTTTTTAGAGAAGGGCGGAATAAATAAATAAATAAATAAATAAATAACAGTCCACGTGACATTCAGCAACATTCAGCAAGGGCTAATTTAACCCAAACAGGAGCAGTTGTGCCAACAGTTGTCACCTTGAGTAAACAAACCCTGGAATAGATTTACCTCAGGTAATTTACACCAAGTAAGCAGCACTCTATGCAAACACCCCTCTGTGTTACAGGAAGGGAAGAGAACAACAAATGGATCTAAGTCAATACTCCCCAGTGGATCCTATCCCTCTCTGCCGTTTTATCTTAGAGGGGCTCTGGGGCCTCCAGGAAAAGGCTCCTTTTCAGACACATTTTTCAACAGACCCAGGCCCGGCAGTCTCGGTGCTTACTCGGTGCCTGGCGGCTGTGAGGAATTGGATGAGGGCTAATCAACTGCGGCTGAATCCTGGCAAGACGGAGATGCTGTTTGTGGGTAAGGCGATGGAATTGGTGGCCCCCATCATTGAGGGGTCTGTCCTTCATTGACCTCCCAGGTACGGAGTCTAGGGGTGCTCCTCGATGCGCAGCTCTGCCTGGATCTCCAGGTGGAGGCTGTGGTGAGGAGTGCTTTCCGCCTGTTGCATCTGGTGCGACGGCTTTGGCCATTTGTTTTGGACTCTGAGCTGGCCACAGTCATCCATACTTTCATCATCTCTCGACTAGACTACTGTAACGCGCTCTACGTGGGGCTACCCATGGTACGGCTTGGAAATTGCAGCTGGTGCAGAATGCGGCGGCCCATCTCCTAGTGGGACTGGGCCACCAGGAGCATATTACACCAGTGCTCTGCTCTCTGCACTGGCTGCTGGTGGTTTTCCAGGCCTGATTCAAGGTGTTGGTTTTAACCTATAAAGCCCTAAATTGTCTGGACGCTGCCTATCTGCGAGACTGCCTCACTCCCCGTGTCCTGGATCAGCCCCTGTGGTTGTCCTGGGATGCCCTGCCCAACGTCCCCCGAGTTTCTCCGGTGGCTACACAGGAGAGGGTGTTCTCGGTAGCCGCACCGTGCCCATGGAATTCCCTTCCGATGGGGGCCCAGCTGGTCCCGGACCTCCCTTCTTTTTGGAAAAGTTGCAAGACCTGGCTGTTCCGCCAAGCATTTGGCGGGGGAGAGGGGTGATGGGGCGGGCCAAGGGGGTGGTTGGTTGTTGTTGTTTTTTGTTTCCTCCTTGCTTTTGTGTTTTAATTGTTGTAAGTCGCCCCGAGCTGCTTGTGGCAGGAGGGGTGGGGTAATAAGTTTTTAAAATAAATAAATAAATAAATAAATATTCCTGCCTCTCTTGAGACATGGGAGCCCCAAAATCTGGCTCTTCATGCTGGGAGAGGGTCTTTGATGTAGGAGCTATGAGAACAGAGTCTAAAGAGCCAGGGTGGAATAGTTGTGGTGTTTTGTGGTTCCCTTTTCTACGTTTGTGTTTGGTCGTATGGGTGCGTACAAGGAGATGGTTTTAGAGGATTGTACCTAATTGGAAATTGTGAGTTGTTTTTCCTTGCTGTATTGTGATATTTGTTTATGTGTGTGTTTGTTTGGCCATGGCGAAAGCTAGAGCTTAATAAATTTGATTTGATTTGATTTGAGAACAGAGCCAGAGAGAGCGCCCTGTCATGGTGATGGTTGTATCTAAAATGACTATAATCCTGTTCTGATGTCAGTTAGCATATGCGTCTCTGGCTCACTATCATTATTTCAAGTAGAGTTAAGGAAAACAAAAGAATTCAGTATAATATGAAACATGAATGCCTATGTATACTGCAGGTTACCACACTTCCAGCTATGGCCATTTTTAGGGTCTTTTCAGACAAGACACTCTCCACCCAATACCCACCCACCACCCACTGACTATACATGTTTCAGGGCTGCAGTGTTGGCCTATGGGTGCCCTGTAACATGTATACTGGGTGGGTGGGTAGTGTCTTGTTTGAAAATGCCCTTAGACGGACCCAGCTTCCAGCCAGGTCCCTGTAGTGGGTGGCATGCCAAAGCACCTCACACAGTGGAGAAAAGGGTGTGCACCCACATCCACACATTGCCCACGCACGTCACTGCTCAGAGCAACTGGAAAAAACCCAGATTGCTCCTTGCGATGGGAAAGGATGGGCAGTAGGTGGGTTGCAGGAATGCACCTCCACCCACCACCTTCAGATGGGTGCCCGAGTCCACGGGGGATGGGTAGACCCACATGGGTGCATCCCATCTATAAACGGCCTACGTTACACTCAATTCCAATTAACCATATCTCTCTATTAAGTATTTCTATGGTAATCTTAGACTTACAGAATTGTAAAGAGAACTGTAGACCTCAAGAATCCCCTTATCCAACCCCCTGTCCCTATACCTTAAGCATCCCTGACAGATAGCGGTCTAGTCTTTTCAAGAAAACCTCCCGGGAAAGAGATTCTACGCCACGCAGCTCATTCCACTGCTCCACTTTTCTCTAACAGATAGGAATCTTTTCCTAGTATTTAACCTAAACCACCTTTTCTGTAATTTAAACCTGTTGTTTCTCGTCCTGTCCCCTCAATGGCAGCGGGGAACAAATATTCTCCATATTTTCTTATGGCAGCCTTTTAAATATTTGAAAATGGTTAATATGTCCCCCTCAGTCTTCTCTTCTCTAGACTACACGTGTCCATTTCTGTTAGCCTTTTCTCACAGGACTTGTGGAAACCCTGATTATCTTTGTTGCTCTCCTCTGAATTCTTTCCAGTCAGTTACTCTAAAGAATAATACCACTCAATGTACAAAAACAAGCTTGTGGCTCCATACACACAGTAGGTCAGCCCAAGCTCCAAAGAGCATACAACCTAAGCAGGCCCAACAGAAGAAGAGTGAGAGAGGAATGAGGGAAAAGAGAGATTAAGTGATTTGCCCAGCGTCACAAGACAGGTCCAGTGGCAGAGGGTAAAAACAAATGAGACAAAGGCCTTTTTTTACACGGGCCACAGCTGGGGGGCAAGGCGGTCTCTGGGTGCACTGCTGCAGGAGCACTATCGGGGGGGGGCAGGGGCACACAGGTGCACACTGATCCCCCCCCCCCCGCATCCCCATGCATGCCCCCGCATGGAGCAATGGGCGTTTTCACTGGTTGCTCCATGTGGGGGCAATGGATGGAGGTGAGTGGGCATGTGTGTAACGTGGGAACGCAGATGCATGCACGCACACCCACCCACCTGCTGCCACTTTCAAACAAGACACACCCACATATGTCCACTGTGTGAGCATGTGGGCATAAGTCTTGTGTAAAAAGGGCCCCTGTGGCCCAGGACTCACCCACATTTATGGTCTTACACCACCAGATGTGGGCCTGCTACTGCCTCAAGGTAGGTAGGCGACTGGCCTGGGATGCATCCACAGGAAAATCTTTGAGACACAACCGACCGACCAAACAACAGTTTGGTCCGTTCAGATCATGTTTGGGTGAGTTTGGGTGGCAAAAACGTGTCACTGGAAGGCAAAACGTGACAGGGAGGGGGAGTCAGCTGAGGAGAAGACTTCCAGGCACCAAGGGTTGAGAGGCTTGGAGTAGTAGCCAGCCTGCCCATCCCTTTTCGCCTCAGACCACTGGCTTCGCAGTCTGTGATTGGCCACAGGCTAGGCTGCACGGCGCCAACGGGGCTTGCGTTGAGGCGGGTGCAGCAAGAAACAAAACTGATTGCCTCCGCCCTTCCCAGCACCTTCTGAGCTAGTCACTGTTACTGAACAGCAGGCATTTCAGAAGGCTCCCTCTCTCCAAGCAGTTTTTGTTCCTTCATATTCCTAATCCATTGACATCATCCTCCTATTTCACCCATCCAACCCATTTACCTCCATATTATCATTTATTTAGATTATATTAGATAGATTTAGGTGCTATTTTTTGTTTTTACCCCTCCATGTGTTCCCTCTGTTCAATCTTCCTTCCTCCCTCCCCACTCCATTGAATCCTTTTCCCTCTCCCTCTTATTCCATCCCTGAATCTCTTCCCCTGTTTTCAGTTTTGGATTTATTTAGAGTAGGAATATTATTAAATTGATTTTCATTTCAGTTTTGTACCCCTCCCTGTGTTCTTTGTGTTTTCCCCTGTATAATATTGTATAGATAGATAGTTATTAGCTAGACAGTTACTAGATAGATAGACTGTAGTGAAATTGTGTGAATTAGTGATGACTCAGGCAAATGAGGTCAAGAAGGTTCATTTATTATATACAAAGCATAAAGGTAAAAGTAAATACAAACAGTAAAAGCAAGCTCTCTCACATCCCTTTGTGCACGCTGGAAACTCCAATCACAGCTGCGGGAGGATCCTCAGGTGGGCCCCAGGGTCTGCTGCGCTCTCTCTAGCACATCTGCCAAGTGGCCAACAGTGAAGTTCGTCTGCCTTCATCACTATACTTTATAGTATTCTGGTGTCACACACTCACTCTATTAATCATGTGCATGTGTGACCAATTATGTAATCCACTATGCAACACACTGCGCATGTGTTAGATTTACGAGTTGCAGCTGGCCTGGGTCCTTCCTAGCTCCCCATCACTACCCTTGATAAGGGAGCTTCCCACACATTCCCGTTCTAGTTCGGCCTTGGCCTTCTAATCAACAGTGTATATAATACAAGAAAGTTGCCCAAGAGGCTTACATAAAATACACTAACTCAAAACTGAGTTACCCGTTCTCAAATTATATGCTTTTACACACGTCAATCAAGATGGATTCCATAACATATACAGGCCAAAATAAGATATATAAATGCCCACTAATCTGGTGCCACCGGTGTACAAGAGTCTTCTCGCAATCTTTTCACTACATATACGTAGTAGTTAGCTTAGTTATAGAGAATGGGTGAAAACAGACATGACGTTAACCACCTTTTAACCACCCTTGCTGGTCATTTATGCATGTTTCAGGGCTGCACAGGGCACCAATACAGTCCTGCAACATGCATAAATAACCACCAAGGGTGGTTAAAGGATGGTTAGCATCATGTCTGTTTTCACCCATAGATAGAGATACAGTGTGTTTGTAGGACAAGGCCTTTGTAAGTTAATTATTAGGATATTCCATTTAGTTCAATAGGTTTTAGAATAGTTAATAGCAGTTAGATTTAGTGTAGATATATATATATATAAAAAGAAACAGCCACTTCAGTCCCAGGACCCACCATCGGGGTTCTCAAGCCAAGTAACAGGCAGGGAGGGCTGTGGCCAATATGTATCTAGAAACTGCCACTCTAGCCCCAGGACCCATCATCATGGGTCTGGGGCCATCATTCCTCACACAGAGGTGATGTCACACAGGAAGGCCTAGTGAAGCACTGAAGCCAGCCACTAGCACTGAAGCCGGACTTGCGCCGTGCTGCTGCTACCGCTGCCGCCCGGAGGGCAGGTAAGGCGATCCCTGGGGTGGGGGGTGTTAAACCACCCCCACCTCAGGGATCGCCTAGCACCTGCTGGTGCGGGCTCTGGGTTGCCGCCGGTGGTGCAGCGGCGGACCAGAGCCCACACTAGCAGCCAGACTTTGGATTAAAATTAAATTTTAAAAAATCCAGGCTGGGCAGGGTGGGTGGGGGGTGTCCCCCTCTTCCACCCATGCAGCCTGAATGGGGGAGGAAAAGTTGTGAGGTTTTTTGTGTTTTTTTTACATTGCGGCCATTCATTTCAATGGCCGCAATGTAAAAAAATCCAGCACGGGGAATCGGTACCAGTACCCCAGATTACTGGGTTAATCCAAAACTGCCGGTACAGCAAAATACCGGCAGTTTCGGATATCAGGGGAACCTAAATTCCCACCCCTAGTGGCCAGTACCTAGAAGCTGCCACTTTAGCCCCAGGACCCAGCATCATGGGTCTGGGGCCATCATTCCTCGCACAGAGAGCCTTTTTCCGAACGCCCAAACCGAACCGAACAGGACCGAACTGAACGGCCAAACCCGAATGCGGCAAATGAACCGGACCGAACCGAACCGCCGAACCCGAACTGCAATCTGTTCACCCATCCCTAAGAGACAATATTTTACTTCCCTGACGGTACCAGAAATAGCCTAAATTGCTAACCATAAATGACTGGAACATTATTTTGACCGGTTTTTCAGCTCTAGGATTAATGTGAGTTTTTCCTGGTCCTCACTGTCATCTTGGATTATTTTTTCTTTTAACCTGCAAAGACATTGTGAACTTATCTTGCTATTACATGCAGAACTGCATTCATATTTTAAATGAATTATTGCCAACAAAGGTAGTTCCTTACTGTTTCCATGTTGTTTGAGAGCACATCCACCAAGACATTTGGAGAACAATTTAGAAAGAATAACTAGTCTGTTCTAGAGTGATGAAAGCACAATTGGGATAGTAAAGTCTAGATGGAGAGCAAAGAGGAGAATTCCTGGAGGAGATGATGATGGAACATCAGCTTGTATGTGATAGAAACAGAAACTTGTAAAGAACGGAACCCTCATCTATTATGAACGGTGCATTGGCAGAGAGCTGCAGAGGCTGATTGCACTGAGAATCTCTGAAATTCATCCCAACGTGCAAGAATTAAATTCAAATTCATCTGGATTTTGCTTCAGCCAAACCAAAGTGTCAGTCAGACACAGTGCAATCAAGAAAAACTCCAGGAGTAATTAATAAAGGAGTTGTATGGCTTAGCACCATCAGAATATTAAGGCAAATCCCTGCAAGATTAACATATTACATACGCTGAAAGGGGAAAAAACATTTGCCTGTGAAAGCTTGTAAGCCTGGACAGTGGGGTGTAAACAGATGTACCTGGAGGGAGCCTGACCCCCCAGAGCTGCTCCAGGGGTGCACCCCCATGTTCATCCACTTGCAGCCTCGCCTGGCTCCATTTTTGATGGGCCCAGTGGTTTCCATGGCCCCTGGTCTGCCCACGCAGCACGCAGCACACAGATGGTCTGCCCACGCAGCACACACACCGTAAAGTTGTGGGCGATCGCCCGACACTCTAGGCCTGCATTTGTGCCCGCATTTGTGTGGTGTCGACAGAGGCAATGGCCATCTGAAAGTGGAGCCACAGGGTGGGTCCGCTGAGCAGAGGGACAGCAGCTCTGCTTCAGGCTGATGCTCCGGGTTTGACCAGCCCACTCCACCGGAAGTGCTCTGGGATGTTGTGGAGCATCGCAAATGTTTCAACATCTGGCAGGGCACTTTTAAATGGACCAGTCAGTCTGGGGGCGGAGGGGGGGGAGACTGAGTCTACCATCCATCTAAAAACACCCAAGAAACAGTATCATCAGCAGCTTTGTACCTTCCCTTACAGCAATGTTCTTGGGGTGACTCCAACCAACTAGGGACGGCACCCAAGACACTGAGCGATAAACACTGTGGTAAACAGATCTCTCAACCAACCAAGCAACAATCCCCTCTGTCCTGTTCCAGGGGAACAATGTGTAGTGCATTACTCTGAGCTCTTTCTAAGCCACAACACCCAAGACTAAAGGGTGTCTGGTGTGGGGAGGATGAACAGCCTGAATCTGAGTTAGTTAAGGAGACTAATAAAATCAAGATGAAAAGAAATTTATTCTAATAATCCACACACAATCCTAGTTTCTCTCAGCGTGATTCAGCCAGGACTGGGAGGGAGGGTTTGTAAAATTCACCTCTGCCGTCACTTCTTCCCTTTTCAAATGAATATCAGACTATCCAGCTTAGCTACTATATAAGCGTTGTAATCTCCAGCCTTGCACACTTTATCACATTTTCACTGTAGATTTAATTTGATTGATGGATTCAAATCTAATATTGAGCTATACCTCTGTTCTCCTTCTCCCACACAGACAGACATGACTTCCTCTCATGCCTTCTAAACAGAGAGCCTACAAAGCTTGTAGTTTGCGGTATCTTTTTGTTAATGGTTACTTTTTCTATTTCCCTTTCAGTTATCTTAAACTGGCTCACTTTTTCCTTCCTCTCTCTGACTCACTGCTCTTCTAAGGCCCCTTTCAAACAGGCCGCTGTACGTGGGGGGATGGGTGGGGGGCACAACAGGTGGGTGGTGCGTGGGTGTGTGTTCCCATGAACACACCCCTCCATCCATCTCCACCCATGGAGGGTCCGCCATTGGCGCCTGTTGCTCCGTGCGTGGGTGGTGGGTGGAGGTGGGTGGAGCATGGGAGGGCGCATGCACCCCCCCACCTGACGTGGCCTACCCAGACGCTACGGCGTTCACATGGACGCCTCCACCATCGCCCACGTGGGCAAGGGGGGAGCATCCATGTGAAAAGGGCCTAAGTCAGGAGTTACTTCGCTAATCCTGGGAGGGAGGAGGTGTGCACAGTGCACTAGCTTTGTACTTTGCATTCAATTCCATGCAGTCACAGGTTTCCGATGTAATCTTGAGCATGTCACTTAATGCTTTCCAGCACCAAAACAACAAAACTACAAAAAGCAGCTGGTACCAGCTGAGTGTTAGGGGGGACAGGGGAAGAGGGAAGGTAGACCTGGCTAACCGGCTAATTGATCTCTCGAGTACCCTGCACACTCGCGAAGGGGCACCACGCTGATTGGAAAAGACACCCCTCAGGTTGTAATAGGGCCGCTGGCTTAAGGATAAGCGGCGGCCTATCTCATCATAGGGGGGGAGACAGCAAGGCCCTGAGTGGACCCCCACTCGAGTGTGCTGGTTGCAAAGGCAACCCCTTAGCCCCCACGAATTCACCAACCTCACACGTGCCCCAGGGATACACACAGGGAAGGGGGTGCTTACTGGTGCGGGGGACAGGGGGAGGCCCCTGTGGGTACAGGGGTTCAGGAGGAAAGGAGGGCTCACACACACTACCAGGGAAGGGATTGAGGCTGATGGAAGACGGGCCCCACCGAGGGGGGGACAGTGCCCACCACCCACACTTCTCCCACTCACACACACCCGCTGATGGACCCCACTCCCCACTATCTACAACTACTCACTCGCCGCGACCACACCCACGCGCCACACACTCGCTCCGTCCGCACTCCACACGTTCCAAAGATACTTCTTAACTCCGTCAAAGCACAAGGGGCCAGTCTGCAGCAACGCTGTTCACCGGCGTCGCTCTGCAGTCCCTGGCTTCCTTTTAACTGTCTGCTCCCAGCCCCGCCCTTTCCTGGAGGCGTGCTGAGCGACGCCGCGTTTCTGGTGGCCCCGCCCCTTCATTCCCCGCCGGCCTCACTTCTACTAGCTTTTGCGGCGGCGGAGACTGTTCCCGCCGCCGCGCCTGAGCCCGCTGTACCTGCATCCCTGATTTGCTCCTACGCTGCTGCGGGCTGAGGGCTCGCCTCCCCTGCCTCCGTCCTCGGGTAGGCTGCAACCTTACAGTACCCCCCCCCCAAGGCCCCCCCCCCGGGCCGGGGCTTCAGGGGGAAGCGGGCGTGAAAGGCACGGACAAGGCGGGGTGCATGGACGTCCGAAGCGCTCTCCCAGGAACGCTCCGCGGGGCCATAACCCTTCCAATCAATGAGGTACTTCAGGACGCCGCGCGGGCGCTTAGCATCGAGAATAGCGCGAACCTCGTATTCCGGGAGCGCATCAATCGCCTCTACGGGCGGAGGGGGAAGGGGGTCAGGAAACAGAGGAGGGTGGACAGGCTTCAGTAGGGAGACATGGAAGACGGGATGGCAGCGAACCTGAGCTGGCAGGGAAACGTGATACGTCACTGGATTCACCTGGCGAAGGACGGGAAAAGGCCCCATGTACTTGGTATCCAGTTTGGCGGATGGTCGACGCGATGGGAACTGGCGGCGGTCGACCCATACAAGGTCCCCTGGGGCAAAGGTGGGTGCTGGGCGGCGATGGCGGTCGGCTTGTTGCTTGTACTGTTGTCGGGCCTTCTGGAGTAAGGTACGGGCACAGGAATGAACGTGGTGCAAAGTCTGGATCATTGCGCCGGCGGCCGGAACAGTGGTGGAGGGGAGTTCGGGCAAGAAGAGTCGTGGGTGGTACCCGTAGTTCACATGAAACGGGGAAGTGCCTATGGAAGCGTGGGGGGCGTTATTGTACGCGAATTCGGCGAGGGCCAGATAATTTACCCAATCATCCTGGAGATATGACACATAACAACGTAAATACTGTTCAAGTGACTGGTTCGTGCGCTCTGCCTGTCCATTCGCCTGTGGGTGGTACGCGGTGGTGGGTGCCAGCTTCACCTCAAGGGCGGAAAACAGAGCGCGCCAGAAATGTGCAATAAACTGGGAGCCACGATCGGAGATAATAACAGTGGGGAGTCCATGTAATCGGATGATGTGTTGCAACACCAACATTGCAGTCTGTTGTGCTGTAGGGAGCTTTTTACAGGGGATGAAATGTCCCATTTTGGTGAATTGGTCGACCACTACCAGGATCGTGGTGTAGCCGCGTGCGGGGGGGAGTTCTACGATAAAATCCATGTTAATTCGTTGCCAGGGGCCTTGGGCTTGAGGTGCTAGCTGTAATAATCCGGAAGGCCCCTGGCGGGGGGACTTAGTTCGGCTGCATACCGCACACCCACGGACATAGGCACAAGTGTCTTGTTTTATGGTGGGCCACCAAAAGTGCCGCTGAATAAGTTGAAGCGTGCGCCGTTGCCCGGGGTGGCCGGCAAGGGGGGCGTCGTGATGTGCTCGAAGCACTTCCTGTCGGGCCCCTGTCGGGACGACTATGGCCTCTGGATGGGCTTGTGGCCCCGCTGTCTTGGCAACCGGGGCCCCTGCCACGAGAGTAGGGTCTTGGCGGGCGAGGCGTTTAAATTGGGCTAGGGTCATGCCCGAGGCAGCGAAGGCTCGCGTCGGGCAAATAGTCTCCCCCTGGTGCGCAGGCAGGGGCGCAGTTTCCTGGTACCGGGAAAGGGCGTCTGCGATCGTGTTGCTTTTTCCTGTTCGATAAGATATCTGAAATGCAAACCGGGCGAAGAACAAGGCCCACCGCGCGTGCCGGGCATTCATAATGCGTGCGGTTTGTAGGTATACCAGGTTTTTGTGGTCAGTCTTGACTTGGACGGGGTGTGAAGCGCCCTCTAGATAATGTCGCCAACTTTCAAAAGCTTCCTTGATCGCTAACAACTCTCTGTCCAGCACCGTGTAGTTCCTTTCCGCCGCGGTAAGTTGGCGGGAGAAGAAGGCACAGGGTAAGGGGATGGCTTCTCCCGGACCTTGTTGAGAGAGGACCGCACCGATGGCGACGCTGGAGGCGTCTGTTTCTACCAGGAAGGGCTGGGAAAAGTCGGGGTGCTGCAGAATGGGGGCGACGGTAAAGGCTCTCTTTAATTCTACGAAAGCTTCGTTTTGCTCTGTTTTCCAGCAGTATGGTTCCCCCTTTTTTAACAATCGTGTTAGGGGCGCCGTGAGGTGTGCGAAATGTGGGATATACTGTCGATAATAATTGACACTCCCGAGGAATCGTTGCAAGGGTCTGACAGCAGTAGGTGCGGGCCACGCGGTGATGGCTTGGACTTTCGCCGGGTCCATCCCTATTCCTTGCGGCGAGATGATAAACCCTAAAAAGGGTACCACCTGTTGGTGGAAGAGACATTTCTCCCGCTTGCAGTACAGACGATTTTGGATTAGTCGCGTTAACACAAGGCGCACATGCTGCACATGCTCCTGGAGACTGTGGGAAAACACAAGAATGTCGTCCAAGTAGGCAACTACAGATATATCTAGAACGTCACGAAAAAGGTCGTTAATAAGGTGTTGAAACGTCGCCGGGGCGTTCGCAAGTCCGTACGGCATTACGAGGTATTCAAAAAGGCCATACCTAGTGCGAAAGGCCGTTTTCCACTCGTCCCCGGCCCGGATGCGTAAGAGGTTGTACGCCCCCCGGAGGTCGAGTTTGGTGAAAATGGAGGCTCCCTGTAACCGGTCCAGGAGTTCAGGGATGAGCGGCAAGGGATAGCGGTTTTTTATGGTCAGCGCATTTAATCCTCTATAGTCGATGCAGGGGCGGAGGCCCCCGTCTTTTTTAGGAACGAAAAATAAGGGGGCTCCGGCAGGGGACGTAGAGGGGCGAATAAAGCCCTTTGCAAGGTTTTCCTCCACGTAGGCCTTCAGGGTTTGCAACTCGGGGGCAGATAGCGCGTAGATCCTTCCGTACGGAGGCATGGCGTCCGGGAGGAGTTCAATGGGGCAATCATAACTTCTATGGGGAGGGAGCTCGAGCGCATCTTGTTCTTTGAAGGCTTCGTGTAGGTCTTGGTATGCCGCAGGCAGCTCTACGACTCCCCTGTTGGGGGGACCATACGCACAAAGCGCCAGCTTCCGTACGGGTGCACGACAATGGTGTTGCTGGCACGTCGGGGAGTCAAATTTCATGCACCGCTGTTGCCAGTCGATCGAGGGGTTGTGTGCCTGTAGCCACGGCATGCCAAGAACGATGGGAAAGGCAGGGGTACGGACGACATCCAATGACAATCCTTCGTGATGGGTCCCGATGGTACCCTGCAAGCAGGGGGTGCTGTAACGCACCGGGCCCGAGCTTAAAGGCGAGCCATCTATAGAATAGATGGTCTCCTGCCGTGCCTTGGGCACCAGGGGCAGACGCAAGTGGCGTACGAGGAGCTCATCAATAAAATTGCCGGACGCCCCAGAATCAATCAGGGCCCACACTACTCTCGCACGTTGTTCAGCAATTTGCAGGGTCAGGGGCACACAAAAGTGGTTTGGGCTGTCCCCCAAGGGGGCATTTTGCCTCGTCAGGGGGCCTACTGTTCGTACCGGGCTCCCCCCTGACCAGCCCGGCCGTCCGCGTTTCCCGCCTGTCGGCGTGCAGGGGGCAATTGGGGGCACTCTCGAGAGAAGTGGCCTTGGCCCCCGCAGTAGAAGCAGAGCCGGCTCGCCCTTCGTCGCTCTTTTTCTTGTGTGGTGAGTGGACCCCGTGCAGCCCCGAGTTGCATGGGCTCCGGGGGCTCGGGAGTTCGGGTTTCCCCTGCCCCGTGCACCAGGACGGGGGTTCGCGGTGCCCATGTTCGTGCTCCTTCTTGTCGTCGCTCCCGTCGTCGTTCTGACAGACGATCCTCAATCTGGCACGTAAGGTTGACTAGCTTAGGCCAGGTCTCGGGCATCTCCGTCATCGCCAACTGGTCCTTGAGTTCCTCGTTTAGCCCTTTTCTGTACAGTACCTTCAGCACATGGTCCGGCCACCCCAGCTCCGCCGCCAGGTGTTGGAAGCGCGTCACATACTCCAACAGAGGGCCTCTACCTTGTTTCAGGGTCGTGATCGCTGCCTCCGCGTCTTTGACTCTATGAGGGTAGTCAAAAAGGAATTGAAATTCCCGCAAAAACCCCTCGTAGTCCCGTAGTAATGGACTTTCCTTTACCAATAAGGGCGTGGCCCAATCGAGGGCCAACCCTTCCAAATGGCCAATGATGAATGCCACCTTTGTTTCATCCGTGGGGTAGGTGGAAGGCTGTACCTGAAATGCTAGCTTGCATAGTGCCAGGAACCCCTGGAACTGCTTTCGGTCCCCATTAAATTTCATGATCGGGGGGTGCCGGGGTTCCCTAGCCCCCGCCATGGCGCCCCACCTCGGTTCTGGGGGGTCTGGCACTAACGGGGGCGCCGCGGCCCCTATCCCATACTCCCGGTCTCGTTCCTGATACTCCTTAATATCCTTAACCTCCATGGCTAGGGATTGGATGGCAGTTGCCATCTCCTCCAGCCGTTTGGCCAGATCCATATGCCGGTGAAACTGTTAGGGGGGACAGGGGAAGAGGGAAGGTAGACCTGGCTAACCGGCTAATTGATCTCTCGAGTACCCTGCACACTCGCGAGGGGGCACCACGCTGGTTGGAAAAGACACCCCTCAGGTTGTAATAGGGCCGCTGGCTTAAGGATAAGCGGCGGCCTATCTCATCATAGGGGGGGAGACAGCAAGGCCCTGAGTGGACCCCCACTCGAGTGTGCTGGTTGCAAAGGCAACCCCTTAGCCCCCACGAATTCACCAACCTCACACGTGCCCCAGGGATACACACAGGGAAGGGGGTGCTTACTGGTGCGGGGGACAGGGGGAGGCCCCTGTGGGTACAGGGGTTCAGGAGGAAAGGAGGGCTCACACACACTACCAGGGAAGGGATTGAGGCTGATGGAAGACGGGCCCCACCGAGGGGGGGACAGTGCCCACCACCCACACTTCTCCCACTCACACACACCCGCTGATGGACCCCACTCCCCACTATCTACAACTACTCACTCGCCGCGACCACACCCACGCGCCACACACTCGCTCCGTCCGCACTCCACACGTTCCAAAGATACTTCTTAACTCCGTCAAAGCACAAGGGGCCAGTCTGCAGCAACGCTGTTCACCGGCGTCTCTCTGCAGTCCCTGGCTTCCTTTTAACTGTCTGCTCCCAGCCCCGCCCTTTCCTGGAGGCGTGCTGAGCGACGCCGCGTTTCTGCTGGCCCCGCCCCTTCGTTCCCCGCCGGCCTCACTTCTGCTAGCTTTTGCGGCGGCGGAGACTGTTCCCGCCGCCGCGCCTGAGCCCGCTGCACCTGCATCCCCGATTTGCTCCTAAGCTGCTGCGGGCTGAGGGCTCGCCTCCCCTGCCTCCGCCCTCGGGTAGGCTGCAACCTTACACTGAGGAGGGAGGGTTACATTGTGGTTGTCATGACTTCTGAACTGCTGTACGCCCTGTACCATAGTGGTGGTCAAGTTCCCCAGATCCGACCATAGATTACCATGTAGTACAGCAGTTCAGACATCACAATAAAGGAATATAAACAACTGAGATTCCCCACCCCCATCCCCAATCTATGAAGATGATTCTTTCCTCTAGTGTAGGACTATCCCTTCCCAATTTAACCTTGCTTTTTTGCAAGGGTAATACCACCCACTTTTATACTCACTTTAACCCCTGCCTCCTGTGAACATAAGAGAGGTTGAAGCAAATTAGAATGTAGCTACCTCCAAAATCGTGATCACATGAATGAACTCTGACAGACTGCTCCAGTCTCCCCTCCATTCATGTGCAAAACAAGAGAAGGAAAACTTTGCTTGTGAGCATTTCAACCACTCCCATTCCCCAGTATCTCACCCCCAGCTGGTGTTTTAGTGACAAACAGAAATTTTAAATATTTAAGCCCATGAAGTAGTTTGTCTGAGGTGGCCTGGTTAATGTGAAAATTAAAGCTGGCCACAACTAGCATAGTTAAGTATTCCACTTATCCTTCCCAAAACTGAAAATCCAAAGGCTGACTTTAAACCACAAGTTTACATTTGTTTAGCACAACTGATTCACTGAGAGAGAAAGAGATAAGTTGTATCTATACTGGAAATGAGCTGAACTACACTTGAGCTCAGATATTTTGCTCGTTTGTTCTAGGTGCAAAATTGCTTTTGTATATCCTTGGTGTGGAATTTGCCAGTATCTAGGGCAGAGAGTGGTAAACGTGAGAAATTCTGCACCTGGAATTTTGCATGTGTGCCAAAAAGCACAACTTTCCCCCTGGTCTGCCTGCAGACATGACTGCTTCAGTCCTGGCTGAGATGAGATCTTGGAGTAATTGTCTTGACTTTAGCTCAGAAGCTTCCGAATAGGCCCTTTCCCCCGGTAATGCAACACCTCCCACCAGCCTCCCGATTGCTCTGCTAATGCTCCGGTTCAGTAAGGATTGGAAATGGGGCAGAACATCATCATCATCACTTCCTCTTCCTGTCCTGCATCTGACTCTGCCCTGCTTCTGTTAAAGCTGAAACAGGTACCGGATTTGGTACTCATAGGTAACACATTGTTGGGTAGTTTCAGGTACTCGGATTAGAGTCCAAATACTGCTTCAGTATCTGGGGGGGGGGGAAAATAAATTTCAGTTTTCAAGTATCTGAAATTTAAAAAAACCCAAAACAAGTGCCTCCAAATTTTCTGAAACGTAGGACCAGAAGTCAAAATATTGAGACAAAAATGGTCTTTTGGGTACCTACTGAGACACCTTTTCGGGTGCTAAAAAGTACCCACAATTTTTGAGTCAAATCGGGTACCATGAATTCAATGAGAATTCCCATTTTTACTGGTACCCATTTCACTTCTAGTTCTGATCCTCCTAGTGCCTACTTTTCTGACCCTGTTTCCGATATCACCAGAGTCTTGTTACTAGTCTAGATTCTGAGCCTGTTCCTGCCTGTCTGTGACACGTGCCTGAGTCTGTTCCGATCCTGTGTTGAGGCTGTCTGTGACATCAAGATTATTCCTGACTCTGAACCTAAGCAGATCCAATCCTACCTCCCATCCACATCCTGGATAAACCCTGCACAGCAGCTGGTGCTGGCTCTGCTGTAGGCAAACCAGTACTTGGAGGTTGCTCTTGCTGCCACCGAACAATTGTTTGACACTGCAGGAAAACATTCTCACTGCCAACCAGCTGATCCAGGAGCAAGCTCACTCTCCCAGTCCAGTCTGCCTACAGCAGCCCCACTGTCTCCTCAGATGAGACCAGGAGTGGTGCAGGAGATCTGTTCACATGTTATCTTCTTGGGTTACTGAGAACCATGAAGATGGTCAACTGCTCCAATTTTTCAAGAAGCAACTCTCCCGGATGTTGCACTTAGCTAAACCTGTGGGTTTTTTCAATGTGTTCACTGTTTCTACGTGCCCACCCGACTGTTTCTGATCTCAGTAAGTAAGAGGAAAAGACTACAAAAGTGGCATGTCTGCTTAGGGCAGAGGGGGAAAGGAACTGGGGTTAGGTGGAACGGGCCATCAGATGCAATGGTCTGGTCTACCACAGTCCAGGGTCACCTACCCCAGACTGTGACATGGCTTACAATGGGATGTGCACTGGCTGGGAGCCCAGCACCCAACCCCTGGTAGCCCTGCCATGGTCTGGAGTAACATCTGCCCCGGACCGTGGTGAACATCTGGCAGGGCCGGATCAGACGTGACACCCTGGCTTCAAAACAAATAGGGCTGAAATGATAATAGGATTTGATTCTCATATCTTGCAAGATTTCAGTTGGGACTGAGATCTTGCTGAGATTAAAAAATCCTTGCTTCTCCCCCTTCCCCTGCAGAGAAGTGGAGAGCAGTCCCAGAGCAGCCCTGGACTTGGAGAGAAGCAGCCAGATGAGTAAAAGAGGTTTTTTTAAGCCCCCCCCCTTTTCTGCAAGTGTGGGCGAGGATGAGATTCTTGTTTTTCTTGGCAAGATTCAAGGCAATTCTCAGCTCGTTCTTGTTTGCAAGAACAAGCCAGGAACCCTTATTCTTGTCAAGTGAGAATTAAATCAAGTTTCAATCCTAAAAACAAGGTCTCGAGGGCAAAAGTTGGGGAACCACCTCTCCTACTAGGGATGGGCGAACAGATCGTAGTTTGGGTTCGGCCGTTCGGTTCGGCTGCGTTCAGTTTGGCCGTTCGGTTTGACTGCGTTCGGTTCATTCGGTTTGGCTTCGTTCGGTTCGGCAGTTCGGTTAGTTCGCCGGGTTCGGGTTCAGCTGGTTGGTTCGGCCGTTTGGTTCTGTTCGGTTCGGT